>JARYHS010005557.1:5513828-5572496 GCA_031002005.1 Vandiemenella viatica | reverse complement strand
TCCCCGCGGGCTGTCGTGTGAAGAGGATAGTGCTCAGCTTTTCCTGATCCGCCTCGCGAGGTGAAAATTTACATGTTGAGCACAGTGTAACGTCAACAACACCAGCCTGTCAGCCGAGACTGCGCCGCTAGCCGCGGGTCTCCCCGCGGGCTGGCGTGTGAAGAGGACAGTGCTCAGCTTTCCTGATCCGCCTCGCGAGGTGAAAATTTACATGTTGGGCACAGTGTAACGTGAACAACACCAGCCTGTCAGCCGAGACTGCGCCGCAGCCGCGGGTCTCCACGCGGGCTGGCGTGTGAAGAGGACAGTGCTCAGCTTTCCTTATCCGCCTCGCGAGGTGAAAATTTACATGTTGGGCACAGTGTAACGTCAACAACACCAGCCAGTCAGCCGAGACTGCGCCGCAGCCGCGGGTCTCCCCGCGGGCTGGCGTGTGAAGAGGACAGTGCTCAGCTTTCCTGATCCGCCTCGCGAGGTGAAAATTTACATGTTGGGCACAGTGTAACGTCAACAACAGCAGCCTGTCAGCCGAGACTGCGCCGCAGCCGCGGGTCTCCCCGCGGGCTGGCGTGTGAAGAGGACAGTGCTCAGCTTTCCTGATCCGCCTCGCGAGGTGAAAATTTACATGTTGGGCACAGTGTAACGTCAACAACACCAGCCAGTCAGCCGAGACTGCGCCGCAGCCGCGGGTCTCCCCGCGGGCTGGCGTGTGAAGAGGACAGTGCTCAGCTTTCCTGATCCGCCTCGCGAGGTGAAAATTTACATGTTGGGCACAGTGTAACGTCAACAACAGCAGCCTGTCAGCCGAGACTGCGCCGCAGCCGCGGGTCTCCCCGCGGGCTGGCTTGTGAAGAGGACAGTGCTCAGCTTTCCTGATCCGCCTCGCGAGGTGAAAATTTACATGTTGGGCACAGTGTAACGTCAACAGCACCAGCCAGTCAGCCGAGACTGCGCCGCAGCCGCGGGTCTCCCCGCGGGCTGGCGTGTGAAGAGGACAGTGCTCAGCTTTCCTGATCCGCTTCGCGAGGTGAAAATTTACATGTTGGGCACAGTGTAACGTCAACAACACCAGCCTGTCAGCCGAGACTGCGCCGCAGCCACGGGTCTCCCCGCGGGCTGGCGTGTGAAGAGGACAGTGCTCAGCTTTCCTGATCCGCCTCGGGAGGTGAAAATTTACATGTTGGGCACAGTGTAACGTCAACAACACCAGCCTGTCAGCCGAGACTGCGCCGCAGCCGCGGGTCTCCCCGCGGGCTGGCGTGTGAGGAGGACAGTGCTCATCTTTCCTGATCCGCCTCGCGAGGTGAATATTTACATGTTGGGCACAGTGTAACGTCAACAACACCAGCCAGTCAGCCGAGACTGCGCCGCAGCCGCGGGTCTCCCCGCGGGCTGGCGTGTGAAGAGGACAGTGCTCAGCTTTCCTGATCCGCCTCGGGAGGTGAAAATTTACATGTTGGGCACAGTGTAACGTCAACAACACCAGCCAGTCAGCCGAGACTGCGCCGCCGCCGCGGGTCTCCCCGCGGGCTGGCGTGTGAAGAGGACAGTGCTCAGCTTTCCTGATCCGCCTCGGGAGGTGAAAATTTACATGTTGGGCACAGTGTAACGTCAACAACACCAGCCAGTCAGCCGAGACTGCGCCGCAGCCGCGGGTCTCCCCGCGGGCTGGCGTGTGAAGAGGACAGTGCTCAGCTTTCCTGATCCGCCTCGGGAGGTGGAAATTTACATGTTGGGCACAGTGTAACGTCAACAACACCAGCCAGTCAGCCGAGACTGCGCCGCAGCCGCGGGTCTCCCCGCGGGCTGGCGTGTGAAGAGGACAGTGCTCAGCTTTCCTGATCCGCCTCGGGAGGTGAAAATTTACATGTTGGGCACAGTGTAACGTCAACAACACCAGCCAGTCAGCCGAGACTGCGCCGCAGCCGCGGGTCTCCCCGCGGGCTGGCGTGTGAAGAGGACAGTGCTCAGCTTTCCTGATCCGCCTCGCGAGGTGAAAATTTACATGTTGAGCACAGTGTAACATGGAAGAGGACACTGATAGGGCTATACAGCTACTCTCAGGCATCCCTTTGCAACGAATTACCAAGAGTCGTCTTACAATGCTTTACTGAATTTAGTCCAGAATTTAAGCCAGATTTCTGAATTTTTTGTTGAAGCGGGAAGATGTGTGGCGGCGCACAGTGGGGCGAAATCTCAAAAAGCTGGCTAAAAGTCGTAAAAAAAGTTTTTATTTAGGGAATTTCAAGTATACAGTTGGCTAGATTGACTCCCAAAGTGTCTCACATCATGGTTAGAATAGGTCCGAGGCTTGACGCAGACGCTGTACATCATTTGAAAGGTGACCGTTGAGGGAGCAACTATTGCGAGATACAGAGGAAGTAAATCAACCATTACTTTGAACTGGTGTAAAAGTTTTCAGTTTTGAGCAATTTTCGTCATTCAAAATGGACAGAGATCGTGATGGTGAGTACAATATTCTCATGTATTACAAATACATAAAAAACAGGTTAAAGTTATTTATTTAATAAATAATTTTTAAATAAATTTAAACGGTTAATTTGTATTTTTCTTTTTCAAAATTGAAAACAGCTATAAGTTCCACGGAGTCCCACAACGAACCTTATTTTAACTTCATTCTCTACTATTTATCTATTAAAATCTCAAAAAAAAATCTGCTATAAACTGCTATTCCACAATTCGTGCAGCTTAATTTATCTGCAGTTTACCGGTATTTGTTTTTGGTCTTTTTCAATTTCATGTGTAAATTGTAAGTTATTGTCACAGTTATTAAAAATATTTAAAGTATAATCAATTTTGTTTTTTGGTATTATTATAAAACTATCATCTACTTATCTGAAATAACACATCATTTCAAAATCTAGCAGTTTAAAACATTGTTCTTCCAAATCTCGCATAGCTAAGTCCACTAGTGTTGGATACACCCATAGGTGTGCCAAATTTTTGGTTACAACTTAGTCTGTTATTGGCGAAATTAACTTCATTAATATGAAATACTGAAGAACACCAGTCGAAATTAACTTCCTCTTTTTAAATAATGGTAATAATACCTGTATGTATGGGGTTACTTTTAAATAGATTTTAATGGGATATAAAAGGCTAATACAAGTTATATTTTATTGCTCCAGAATCTGCTGGTCCAACCAACGAGAGCGACGATAAAGTTGGCTTCATACGAAAGGAAATAGGAATGTGTAGTACACCACATTTTTATACACAAAGATTTACAATAATTGAAAAACATTTCAATTTTTGAAACCTATTTAAATTCTAACATATTTTAAATTTGAATCTGCCATTTGGAATCCGCCATTTGTTCTTTTTGCATTGTTTACAATGGAATTGGTATCAACGAGCTCATTAAACCCTGTATACAAATTTGTATCACAATTGAAACATATTTTGACCATTTTTAATTCGCCATTTTTTGTTATTTTTTTTGTTGTAATTTTGACATTGGAATCGTAATCAGCGTGCTCAAAACCGATTTTGTACAAAGTTTCATTAAACTTGGATAACGATACCAAATTTTGACCAGCTTTTTGAGATTTCGCCCCACTGTGCGGCGGCTGGATTGAACAGTGAACTAGCCGCGACGCGTAACGCTGCCGCGGCTCACTAGGGTGCGTGCACCGACACGCAATTGCGCATGCTCATACTTCATGTGTCAGCTGGCCATAGTAACGCATTGGCGCGTTCGTACTCTAAGTAAATTTTGTTTTTTTAATAAAATTTATCGCTTTTTAAGACAAAACACGGGACAATTACGCATAAAAACGGATAGACACTGTGAAAAGTGACTCCAATGTTTGTTAAACGCAATTGAATTAGTCCTGAATAAGTTTTAGATGTGTTATAATTGCGTGCTGCATATGGTTTTCTCGTATGGTTTTCTCGTATGTTTTGTGTGGTGACAGCTGAGCACTACACAACCTACCACCAGAGGCGGTATCGCTCGAGAGAGCGCTGGAGACAGGTCAATCTCACAGAGATCCCTCGACAAAGAGAAAGTTGTGTCGTGCGTCTCACAATACATACTTCTGTTAAAATATTACCATATTAGGATAGTAATTAATTTTTTTACATTTAGTTTTTTCATTTTAGCACATTTACGAAATACAGGGGCGTGGATATGTTTATTCCAATTATCTGCTTGGCCTAGCTGCAATGAACAGCCAGTCATAATCGATATGATCTAGTCTGTGATTACCGAAGTAGAAAAGACGGGATGAATTCGTTCTGCAAGGCACCGTGGGCAGTTTTATTAGGCAGTTTTGTACGTTTGGTAAAAGGGACGTGAAGACTTATTCAAATGGAGGAAACGCAAGCGAAGTGGAAAAGATTTCAAAATCTGGAGAACCGAGGAAGCAGCGAATGTTTCAGTCACATAAAGCAGTGAAGTCTGCAAAGCACGAACGAGGAGGATATAAAAATAATGTACAGTGGACAAATAAGAGTCCGGATAACATAGCTACGATAGCGGAATTCTCGCATTGGTGAGTTAAGCGCAAGCTACAGGTGAATACCTAACACAGATTTTTTTTTTCAAGTTGTTAGTGTTTTACAAAAGCGAACTGTGAATTTGTCGAACCACTATGTGTGTGAAGAAAGCGTTGATGTAAGTGTTGAATATTGCTATGAAATAAAATTATCGTTTATTTAATTCTTCTCAGAGGAAACATGCATATTTGAAGATATATATATATTGGTATATAAGATCGCAATCTTTCTCGGCGTTGGCAATATAAATATTGTTCTCGGGTAAAGTTGAGTTGTAAGTGTAATTACAACACACCTTTAACTCGGCTAGTCACCTGAGAACAATATTTATATACAGGGTGTTTCAAAAAGAATATACGTATATCGAATGCATATATTTATTAAACTGTAAGACATACGAATATGAAACTTTACACACATATTTACGGCAGTACGGATCCGGTTCCTCAAGTCCCCAAGGTTCTGTGGGAGTGGTGGTATATAAACGTTGTCTTTAATGAAACCCCACAGGAAGAAGTCACAGGGTGTCAAATCCGGTGACCGTGGAGCCCAGCTGATGGATGCATGCTAAGTCGCCAGCTCCTTGACGACCAATCCAACGGTTCGGTAGAGTTTCATTCAGATATTCACGCAATTGGCGACTCCAGTGAGGGGGGGCCCCGTCTTGTTGAAAAATGAAGTTGTCTTCGTGCAGCCTCGGAAACAAGCAGTTTTGTAAGATAGCGAGATACTGCTGACCGTTAACCGTGTTTCCATCAAAGAAGAATGGGCCGTAAACAGATGATCGGGATATCGCACAAAACACATTGACTTTAGGCGAATCTCGTACATGTTCAATGACTGCATGTGGGTCCTGTAGACCCCAAATTCGAACATTGTGTTTGTTTACCTTACCACTAACATGGAAAGTCGCTTCATCACTGAAAACGATGCGTTGTGCGAAAGTGTTATCATTGTCAATAGCATCATTATTCTCGTTACAAAATGCCACAAGTTTCCGTTTGTCATGAGGACGCAGAGCTTGTAACAACTGTAACTTGTACGGCTTCATAACCAACCGACATATCAAAACACGCCAAATTGTTGTTGTAGGTAGTTGTAACTCCCGACTGGCACCACGAGTTGATTTTGAAGGACTACGTTGGAAAGCAGTTTGAATTCGTGCAACATGTGCCTCAGAAACACGAGGGCGGCCAGGACTCTTTCCTTTACATACACATCCGGTATCTACAAACTGTCGATACCATCTACGAATGTTCCACCCATTCCGAGGATGCATTTGGTACCACAACCTGAAACGTCTTTGCACTGTAATCACGGAATTGCACTTCGCAAACTCGATAACACAAAATGATTTCTGCTGTGGAATAGCCATTTCAAACATATGACGGTTACCAAGAATAACACAAGACGACTGACATCTAGCGGCTATTAAATAAACTATACTATGTATTCGTTTCTCCAATAGCCGAGCCGGGGCGCAGCGATCGATAGTTTGGACAAAAGAATACTTTGTAATACGTATATTCTTTTTGAAACACCCTGTATATTGAAAATGGTTACACGATGGTTTGGTGGCATTTACAAATATTACAGAAACTGTTAAAATGTTAGTGTTAAATAACAACATGTGTTCCTGAACAGCCATCTCACAATCAGAAACTTAAATTCGTTTTCAGGAGTAATAGTGGACCAAACCCACATCGGTGTCCATGCAGCAACAAACTGTAATCTTCAAATGCAGTTTTACGTGACAAGAAATTTTGAGACGTTACTATCTTTTCGAACATTGAACATGTTGTACAGTATGTGAGTGTGATGTTTGATAGCCTGATGCTGATGTAGAGTGTGACAGGTGAGACATTGCCCGCCCCCGTGATTCGACTTACTCGTCGTCGGGGCAGATCGCCGCGACGGGGGGCGGCGCGGGGGTGGTGGGGGCGGCAGTCGCGTTGCAGACGACGCACTGGTCGGTGGGGATGAACTTGGGGGTGGCGGCCGTCTCCCAGGCGCCAGTCACCTGCGCGCCAATCCCGATCCAGGACACCAGCGCGCACGCCACCAGCGAGCCAATCACGGCGCCCTGCAAACAACAAGCCTCCATCAGAGCACAGCTCTACAAGCATACATATCTCTGTGATATCTGGTTGCGGTAATGTTTATATACGAATTGTAAGACAAAACGCAAATGTTTCCTTTAAAAAAATTTCAGAGAAGCTCCTTACTGCACAAACAATTAAACTGATATGCAGTGCTACTATCTAGCGGTAACATGAACAATCATCATCGAGGGTAGCGAAGCCTATTGGCTTGGCTCTGAACTCCCTCATACGCGTGACCTTGATAGTTAATACTTTGGCCCTTCACGGATTGAGTTACGATAAATTACTATCTTAATTCATGATTTTACCAAAGTGAAGACCTTAATCTTTAAAATGATGCCTCATCTACCGATTTAGGTTAGGTTAGAAGGTAGTTAACTGGGTCCTCATCAGAAATCACATTTCACAAACAATACTCACATATTACAGAACTTGACCGCTTGCAGCGTGAGACTATGATAGTCTTTTTTCTTCCTAGGATTAATGCGTCTGTTCTGTACACGTCTGTCTCTTGTGTCATGGTTTTATTTGAATGAGTCACCATTTTTCAGTGTCCGCCACCGTTTTCGGTGCTTGTTTGATGTTAGCGACGCCTTGCTATGGTTCCCTTTTAGCCAATCCGTGTTGATTCTTGATATAGAAATGAAGTGTAAGCCCTAGCTCTGCATTGTGTGTGTTTACACAATATTAGACTATGTTTTACTATTGTGTCTGCAGAACTTTCTTTCTCTTCTTATATGTATGTTCATTCTTACACACTTGTAGAATATTGTTCACAATTACAGTATCGGCACGAACGTTAAATTGGTGATAGGTATTGAAAGCGGATGAAAAGTATAGAAACAGATTCACGAACCTACATTGGTAACACTGGGGGAGGGAGGCCGTGCTTCAGTACAGTAATACAGTGGTTATCAGAGAAAAAACTGAGCACAATATGGCCACGTAAGTAGGAGATCGAGGAAATGAGATACTATGCGGAAATGAGAAACGTTATTATTGGTTGAGAGCACATCAGTAGGGTTTGTTGAACTACTTGTGACTGTGGATGAGACCTATGGCTTTCCACAGAGCTAAAGCACTACAATTCTCACCATAGAAAGAACGATAACGTTCATGCTACAGTGAAAATGATATTCTGTTTTTGGCATTCTGAGAGTTTACTGGTTCTACATCTGACAAGTAGAGTGAGGTGGCATGTTATGCTAATGCTTTATTACAAGTAACAGACGGTGACAGGGACAGTAATGAGGCGCTTCACAGTTCCACTTACTTCCAAAACTTGAAACCTTCCTGCTGCGATTATGCGGTCATGTTTTGACACCCCCGAGAAATCGTGGGGAAGTCATAAAAGGATTCGATCGCAGTTGCGGGCTGGGAAGGACCACACCTTCCCACAACACTACAGGCCCGTGTCGCTGCTGCCAGCTGTCTCCATGGTATTCGAGCGGCTGCTCCTGAGGCGACTGATGGTCCACGTAGATAGGCTGCAACTAATCCCCGCAGAGCAGTTCGGCTTCCGCCCAGAACACTCAACAACGCACCAGCTGATGCGAGTGGTGGAAGAAGCGACCGACGCCTTTAACAGACCCCGGTACTGCGGCTTGGTACTACTCGATGTGGCTAAAGCCTTCGATACCGTGTGGCATGTTGGTTTGCTATACAAATTGAAAACAGCCGGCATACCAAAACCCTTCGTGCTGCTCATAAGAAGTTACCAGTCTAACAGGAAATATAGGGTCAAGGTCGAACGCTATTTGTCCACGTTGAGGAAAATCCGAGCAGGTGTGCCACAGGGATCGGTACTGGGGCCGGTGCTATTTATCATATTCACATCGGATATCCCCAGACCAATATACATCATGACAGCCTTCTACGCGGACGACACTGCATACTTCACATCATCATGGAACATGCAGGTCATCTGGCAACGCCTACAGGCAGCGCTGGACGGGATAGAGGAGTGGGCGACCCTGTGGCGGGTGAAGATTAAAACCACCAAATCCCAAGCGGTGGTCTTCTGGGCCTACAACTGTTCGGGGAGCAGATCCCCCAAAAGAATGCCGTACGCTACCTCGGCGTCACCCTGGACCAGCGACTGACGTGGCGACACCACATCGAGGACGTCAGGAGCAGGATCAACCAAAGGTTGGGGGTCCTGTACCCAATTCTCAATCACAATTCATCGCTGCCTCCACGCTGTGGTGTCCGAGCCTACCAGGCGCTCGTTCGCCCAGTAATCGAGTACGCCAGCCCAGTGTGGGCCTACGCCGCCAAGACCCACATGCGGAAGCTGCAGGTACTCCAGAACAGAGCTCTGAAGAGAGTACTGCATCTCCCACTGAGATTTCCAACGGCGGACCTGCACCAGCTGGCGCAGGTATCTACACTCCCGGCGAGGATGGCAGCCACGGCGGAGAAGTTCTTCACAAAGCAGCCTCATGCAGGAACCACCTGATCAACGAGCTGGGCGAGTACGACACCGAGGGGCTGAGGCACAAGAGACCAAAATCGATCTTCGATCCAGGTTAGTGCTCAACACAGCGACCAAGAAGTGCACCCCCCCCCCCTGGGGCAGAAATCCGTGTGAAACTATCTAGTGCAGTGAGTCAAAGAGTGGAAACCCAAGATCCTTGACTACAATCTGTTCCACAACTGTGGACCTAGTATATAAGAATTTTAAAGTACTAATAACCATAAGATAATTTTGCAAACATATAACTCTGACAATGTGTTAATCAATTGCACGAAAGCAAAGCCAATGCCCAAAAATGTAATGATAATTATAACCAATTCGTAAAAGCAGGGGAAGATGTCATCAGCAGAATGACAGGCACCCCTACTCTAGTCCCGTCAACTCCAGTGGAGTTGACAGTAATTTCGTGTGCTGCTGCGGGAAGTGTAGGGGACGACTTCTCAAGTCCGTTAGCGAGAGGGAGGGAGGTGGCCAATTGATTGGACGGCTCTTGTAGAATGCTTACTTTATACGTGAACATAATACCCAGCACTGTTTGTGACCAAATTCTCAACGAAACATACTAGGAAATACATTAAAATTGAAAATATCATCTATTATTTACATAATAACAAACTTTTTAATAGAAAGAACTTCACGCAGCATCCATTTACAAATATACTCTGAAGCAAAAAATAATTTTTACTTATCATCATTATCAGTGGCAAGCGAGTGTGAATGACGAGGGACGGGGAACAGCTGAGTATCTATAACCGGGCCCGTTAGAAACGCCTTGTGGTGCCATCTGTCTGCCAAACGTGTAACTGAGTTCTGTGTGTGTGGCAAGTGTATATTCGTTTGTGATGTGCACTGTTTATGAGGCGGATGTTGGGGACCGTCGCGGCACTCGCCTAAATGAGTGCGAGAAACCGCGTTGAAACCGCGAGTGCGGCGCCACACTGACGGGTATACAGCTCACTAACTCTGCTACATGCCATGTTACTACTACTATCATTGTTTCTAATACTATTTCTTATTTCATGTATCGCGAGTTATTTGTAGGCACATTCCTTTTGAAGATGGTGCCAATGTTTACAATTACAAGTGATAGCTAAATTACCAAGTAAATAAATATTTGTTTTTGCTATTTAACCCATGACACCCTCCCAGTGAAGACCTGTGTACCGATTGACGCTGAATACAAAACTATTTTGTCCATAAATATATCTTTTTCTCGTCAAACTAACTTTTAAATCGTCCTGATGATTTTGCATTTCTCTTGTAACAAATTTAATGATAATACATTGCTGCACTCCACTAATACCCGCTTAACGACTTAACTATGTTAGTACTTACTCATACCAGATTGAACTTACGTATTTGTACCATTCAATGGTCAGTAAAATGCAAATTATATGTTAGATTAGAACACCCTCGCCTGTGGCCGCTGTGCATTGGTCCTCACCTTGTTGCTGGCCCAGGGGAAGAACATGCCGAGGGAGAACATGCCCAGCGTGACCCCGCCCACCATGCCGTTGAAACTCAGCGCCACCTGAAACACCAACACAAAACATACAACACACACTGGATATTCTAATGAGCATCCCACGACACATAATTTTTTCCTGTAATGGGTTGCTTGACCTGTTGAAAAGGCATACTTGATACGAGGAACGTACAAACACAGCTACCCATATTCTAGGTTACACCCCACTACTTCCGCGATACCTGTTTGATGGATTTGGTATAGAACATTTTTTTTTTTTTTTTGAAAAATGAACACTAAGAAAGGCATGAAGAGTATTTTCAGCTCTAAAGGGCTACCGATCCCAATTGATGTGGCTTATACTCAAGACAAATTTACGCACCTTCTTTGGAGAGCGATTATTATGAATAACCTTATACGCCAGCAAACTTCGTCTTGTAGGTTATTGTTGAAAAAAGTTTGTAGTTTAAAAAGCCTTTAGTGAACGTCTGGTAATTTTGATTCTTCTTCAATCTTCGACTGTGTATTAGTTATAATTAATTAAATAATATATAAGGAATATCATCGTCTTTCTGCAATAATAGAGCTAAAGTATGACGGCAGTAGTTTTATATGACAACCGTAACTAGGACAAAACAAGTTTAGCAGTTGTTTAACGTGGCTCAAAAATAACCACCAATTAACCGTTTTTGGTGATCGATGTTTTTTCACACAGTTCACGTAACACCACGTTTTATAATTGTTTTTTTTTCTCTAAACAAATACACATAAATGGTGTCAGGGGTGGGATTGCCTACCTGCAGGATTCCTCCGAGACGCTCTACGACGAAGACGAGGGCGAAGCTGATGGCGCCGAATATGGCGGAGGCCCACTTGGCCGCCATGCCCGCCTTGGCGGGTGGCAGCTCGACGCCCGGAATGGCCCCGGTGAGGAAGTCGCTAACGCACACCGCCGCCAGCGAGTTAAGCGCCGCCGCGACAGTGCTAAACAAAGCGATCACAGCGTGTCAGCGGCAATAACAACACTAATAACGACGGATCCTGGCGCTCGGGTCATTACGGCGCAATAATGGTATCCGGCGCCCGAACAAAGGTTAGCTGGTTCGATGCTCCCCCCCCCCCTTTGGGGAAAATAATAATCATGTAGACATAGCTGGCAGGGTAGCGGAGGTAGTATATATTGAATTACGAAATTATGTGTAGCTTTAATTGGAAGACTGTCTGCCAAACCTACCGTGGTATTACCCTGATGTTCTACTGTGCCAAGATATATGAGAACGTTTTGTAAAGCCGAATAAGAAGAGCGGTTGAAAGGCAGCTAAGGGAAGAACAGTATGGATTTAGACCAGGAAGGTCAAATATCGATCTTATATTTGCAATAAGACAGCTACAAGAGCGGCACTACGAGTATGGGAAAGATCTGGTGATGGCCTTTCTGGACATTGAAAAGGCATATGACAGCCTCAGCCGAAACAAAGTGTGGGAAGGACTGAGAAAAAGTCAGTAAAAATGGAGATAGTGCAAAGAGTGAAGGATATGTATGAGGGTAACAAGAGCTGTGTCAAAGTGGGAACGGATAAGACTGGATGGTTCCATTTGAAAAATGGACTAAAACAAGGAAGTGCCCCATCACCCCTCTTATTTATTGTAGCAATGGATGAAATGAAGAAGATGGAGCAGAGCATTCGGGAAGGAGAAATGAAAGCAATGGTATTTGCAGACGACCTATTAGTTTGGGGAGAGGATGAAAGAGAGGTGCAGGATCAGCTGGATGTGTGGGAGAGAGTAGTTGCAGCCTATGGTATGAAGTTCTCTGCGAGAAAAAGTGAAGTGGTGATAACAACAAGAAAGAAGAACAGGACGGACATAGGCATATCACTTAGAGGGGAGCAACTAAATACAGTGGGAAGCTGTATTGAAGGAAATGGAGGAAACAGGATGGAAATAAACGAAAGAGGAAGACGTGGAGATGGATTTTTTTTTTAAATTATTAGAAGCCTGGTATGGAGTAGGGATGTCCCACAAAAGAGTAAAGAGGCAATATATAAAACATATTTTGTACCAATTTTAACATCTGGAGCAGAAACATGGGTGATGAAGGAGAGAGACAAAGGGAGGGTACAATCGGTGGAAATGAAATTTCAGAGGAGTAGAGTGGGAGTAACTAGAGACAGAATAAGGAATGAGAGAATCAGGGAGATGATAAAGGAAGAACCGCTACAACAAAGAATTGAAAAATCTAGGCTACAGTGGTACGGGCATGTAAAGAGAATGGGAGAGGAGAGGCTACCAAGGAAGATGCTGGACATGGAGCTGAAAGGGAAGAGGCCTAGAGGAAGACCGAGGGACAGATGGATTAAAGGTGTTAAGAAATGTGTGGAGGAAAGAGGAGGAAATTGGGCGGCAGTGGAAGAAGAGAGATGGTGGTTAGACAGGAAGCGCTGGCGAGGCTTTTGTTCCCAGCAGACCCGGTCAGTGGCTGGAAGCTGTCCTAGATGATGATGATGATGATTAATAGGAAGAGGGTTGATAGGAATTCTTCAGCGTAAATCTTAGCGATTCGGCTCGGTGTCTGTGGAAATAGTAGGCCAGCACCTGGTTACACCCTTTCATCGTAATACACATACACACTTCTCCATAGTCCTTCTCGAGTATGTGCACACTGGTATCTCCTCAGGATGAAAGGTGTAAGGTTTTAATGCCTGCCCTTCCAAATGACACCAATGGACCACTAAGCTTAACGTCCCCATATACCCCATCCACCCACTCCAAACAAATTGTGGAGAGGTCTGGTATTTCACGCAGAATTTTGGAACACAGTCTGGAGGTTACGAATTGTGACACTCCACTTGTTCACCCTCTCCCAGCACAAGGGCTTGATCCAGCAAACCCCGTCTCTAGTACTGTGCCTTCTCGACCTGCACCACGAGGCGGGTACAATGCACAGGATGGCCCACTAGACGATTTGCTATTTCATTTTAAATGGTGATCACAATGAACATTTGCTGTGAGTAATGATATGTTGGTTCCTACCAGCAATGCGTCTTCGACAATTACTGCAAAGTTGTTGAATACCATACGGGTAAGACCCACCATTTATGTTTGCATTAATGTTACCTACTTTTTGTAGAAAATATTTTCTTTAGGAAATGTCCGATGTTATGTGGGCCAGGTTCGGATATAATGCAGACCACGTAAATATTTTTGATGATACATATAGAGTGGTGGTAAATATACTAACCAGTGTATCACATGGGGTTTATGTAACTACCTGTTCCTGTGCAATAAATACGAATTAGAACGGTAGACTGTAGACTGTGCAACAAACGAAGTTGTAGCAAGAGGAAGACTTTCGAGTACCTGAATAAAAATGGAAGGGAATTGAAAGCACAGTACAATATGTAGGTTTAAAATACCTGTTCACGTATGCAATTAATATTAATTGGGAAATACTGTTATTTATTTCGTTTTGGTTGCAGAGGAGTACTGGGAAAGTGAAGGTAGGAAACACGTCAAGATTAAACACCAACAGTGGAGAAGGATTGCTGAAATGGTTTAAACGTTTCGTACACAAAGTGCAATACAATATCGGCTGTGCAATATGGCTGTACCCTGTAGCAAAGCAAACCATCACACAACTCCACGTTTACTGTCTGTTCAACTAAAAAATGGCCCCATCAGAGCATGGCTTAAAGTTTTTGTCCTTAAGGTGATGCATTGACGTGACTGGAGGGTCAAGAGAATAGAGGCAAGGAATTCTGGCATGGCGTTTTGAAGGAACCATAGCGTGGCAGGGCCTGTTTTGATAGTTACCCGAGACTGGCGCTGAAGATGCCCGAGACGAAGAAGCCGGCGAGTCCCTTGTGGTGCGACATGAACTGCATCACGTACTGCGGCAGCAGCTGGTCCACCTCGGAGATCACCTGACACACATCACACCACATCACATCACATCACACCACATCACATCACATCACATCACACCACACCACACCACATCACATCACATCACACCACATCACACCACATCACATCACATCACATCACACCACATCACACCACACCACACCACACTACATCACATCACATCACACCACATCACATCAGCGAGAGGTGCCTCGCTACTTTATAATGTTTCTAACACGACCACATAACAATAATTTGTTACTAAGTAAGTGTTGGAAGAGAATCAGATGTAGGCGGTAGTTACCGTATGTGATGCCATGAGGCATATACATGAGGTGAAAGAATTAAAAACTATAACTAGGAACTGGTAGTGCTGAATAGTTAATAAGGATAGAATTAATTTTGAATGGTGGCAGCGAGAGTGAGGCAGGCACTTAAGGAGGCTGCTGTAGCCACCGTTATGGAAGCAAGGCCAGCCTAGAGGTCAGTCACCCTGGTCCCGCCCTGAGTTTGGTGCGCAGAGCAGCCCACCGTGGGTACCACCCCACGAACAGCGACAGGTGTCTTAAGGGAGGGCTGGTATCTGTGGGAGCCAATGTATTCTCCAATTTGGCACAGAATATTCACACGGCAACCGGGAAATCGGGTAGTTAAGGCTGGCAGTGCCCCTCCCAAAATACAGCAGAAAACTCAAAGAACAGTTACCCAGAGAATTTGTGAGGCCCCCCAGTTGGCCATGTTTTTAGAATTCGTTCAACGAGATCCAGTGTGGAACTGCCTGCTAGATGTAAGTCCATTTATATTTCTCTCTCTCTGTGCGTCTGCCAAATAACTCACTCTCGCTACAAGATATAAACTGAAGCAAATTAAAAACATTAAAAGGAAATGTATAACCGTTGCCTTTGAGAGACTATATCAACGTGAGCATTTGCTGATATTTAGTATCGCTAATGGGAAAACTGTGATGAACTTGCTTGATTGAATATGTGCATGATAACTTGATTAGAGAGTATATTTTTGTATCAATGTGCTGAAGTTGGCCAGAATATAATTCAAATTAGTGTTTTTGCATATATCCACGTATTTTGTTTCTTGTAATTGTTCTGGTCCCCTACTATTTTGCTATTGTTATAAGTTAATTCATTCAATCTCTTGCAAAAAATTGGATAGTAAATAATTAATAAATTAGCCGAGAAATATTAAAGGTGGGGGTAGGAAGATTACACGTCACTAAGTCGACTGAAATCAATCTGTCAAGGAATTATTTCTCGAGTGACCAATGGGATTAACGTCAAAACTATCTGGTGACAGTCATCTGCGATGTCTGAAATTAAGAAATCACATCATCGATTTGACCACGAGTTGTATCAGGCAGACATCACAAACTGCGAAGAGTTACAGAGTAGCAAATTTTACAATGTGCCGAATATAACAGAGGGCCAATCGTTACAGAGAGCCCAACTTCTGAAAGTGTCCAGAAGTATCGAAGGTTACGTAGAACTATCTTTATGCTGAGTTAAAAAAAGCTGTAACATTGTTTCGCAGAGCTACAAAGAGTTCAGAGTGACAGAGAAGTCAGAGTGGAAATCGTCTGATGCTCCAAAACATCGTCTGCTACCAATGGTCCCGTATTGCTTCAAATCGCGCACAGTTGTAAAGCGCCTGGTGTTATACAGAGTCGAACATTACAGTTTTCTGACTGTTGTAATGTACAGATTGTTACAATGTAAAGCGCCTAATCAAAGATATAACTTGTTGCAGGAAGCCGTGTATCTGACGAAGTGCGTAATGTTACAGCTTGCCTGGTTACAAAGTGCGTTTTGTTACAAAGTGTCTAGTGTTAACATCTCGTTCCATGATTTATATACTGGAGAGTCGTGTTAGAAATACATGCTCTATTGGCTCTTTTGCGTTACTATGTGTCTGTAGGAATAGTATGGATACTTCTTCCAAACTGCCAAAACTTAAAAAAGGTGAACCATATTAAAAAAAACCACTGCGTCAAAAGCTACAGTGTTACGGAGTAACTAGTGTCACATGATCAATGTTGCTACCTGTCTTGCCTTAAGAAACTGCACTATTCCAAAGTGTACACTGTTACAAAATAGTGCAGAATGTAAGATAGTGCCTACTGTTACAGGACACAAGCGTTACAAAGATTCTAACGTTACAAAGTTCGCCACTATACGACGTCCCCATCGTTACAGGCGTTACACAGCGGTACTCACCCCGTTGGCGACGGGGTCGCAGCCGTAGTAGTCTGCGTAGATGACCATGCCTACTGTTACAGGACACAAGCGTTACAAAGGTTCTAACGTTACAAAGTTCGCCACTATACGACGTCCCCATTGTTACAGGCGTTACACAGTTGCGCGGGTGGTGCTACTCACCCCGTTGGCGATGGGGTCACAGCCGTAGTAGTCTACGTAGATGACCATGCCTACTGTTACAGGACACAAGCGTTACAAAGGTTCTAAAGTTACAAAGTTCGCCACTATACGACATCCCCATCGTTACAGGCGTTACACAGCGGCGCGGGCGGTGCTACTCACCCCGTTGGCAATGGGTTCGCAGCCGTAGTAGTCTACGTAGATGACCATGCCTACTGTTACAGGACACAAGCGTTACAAAGGTTCTAACGTTACAAAGTTCGCCACTATACGACGTCCCCATTGTTACAGGCGTTACACAGTTGCGCGGGTGGTGCTACTCACCAAGTTGGCGACGGGGTCGCAGCCGTAGTAGTCTACGTAGATGACCATGCCTACTGTTAAAGGACACAAGCGTTACAAAGGTTCTAACGTTACAAAGTTGGCCACTATACGACGTCCCCATCGTTACAGGCGTTACACAGCGGCGCGGGCGGTGCTACTCACCCCGTTGGCGATGGGTTCGCAGCCGTAGTAGTCTACGTAGATGATCATGCCTACTGTTACAGGACACCAGCGTTACAAAGATTCTAACGTTACAAAGTTCGCCACTATACGACGTCGCCATCGTTACAGGCGATACACAGCGGCGCGGGCGGTGCTACTCACCCCGTTGGCGACGGGATCGCAGCCGTAGTAGTCTTTGTAGATGACCATGCTTACTGTTACAGGACACCAGTGTTACAAAGATTCTAACGTTACAATGTTCGGCACTATACGACGTCCCCATCGTTACAGGCGTTACACAGCGGCGCAGGCGGTGCTACTCACCCCGTTGGCGACGGGATCGCAGCCGTAGTAGTCTTCGTAGATGACCATGCCTACTGTTACAGGACACCAGCGTTACAAAAATTCTAACGTTACAATGTTCGGCACTATACGACGTCCCCATCGTTACAGGCGTTACACAGCGGCGCGGGCGGTGCTACTCACCCCGTTGGCGACGGGATCGCAGCCGTAGTAGTCTGCGTAGATGACCATGCCTACTGTTACAGGACACCAGCGTTACAAAGATTCTAACGTTACAATGTTCGGCACTATACGACGTCCCCATCGTTACAGGCGTTACACAGCGGTACTCACCCCGTTGGCGACGGGATCGCAGCCGTAGTAGTCTTCGTAGATGACCATGCCTACTGTTACAGGACACCAGCGTTACAAAGATTCTAACGTTACAATGTTCGGCACTATACGACGTCCCCATCGTTACAGGCGTTACACAGCGGCGCGGGCGGTGCTACTTACCCCGTTGGCGACGGGATCGCAGCCGTAGTAGTCTGCGTAGATGACCATGCCTACTGTTACAGGACACCAGCGTTACAAAGATTCTAACGTTACAATGTTCGGCACTATACGGCGTCCCCATCGTTACAGGCGTTACACAGCGGCGCGGGCGGTGCTACTCACCCCGTTGGCGACGGGGTCGCAGCCGTAGTAGTCTGCGTAGATGACCATGCCGATGTAGAAGGTCGCCGTGAAGATGATGGCCAGCGCCACGCAGCTGATCCACAGGGCACTGTGCACATAACGAGCGAGTCTTACTTCAAAGTGGAGCTTGTTTGGGAGGGCTACGCGTCAGCTGCGCATGCGCCGCAACGTGCTGCGCTGTGTCGTGTGGTAAGGCCGTGCGGAGATTACCTTCCACTTACCCCGTTTGTGCACGTGGATTCGCCCCGTCTTCTCGCCGTCAACTTCTGGTTCTTCCAGTTGGCGTCTGTACCTGGGAAAACACTTAATAACACTCTAACTGATGATGTGAAATGAATTCCAGAGGCGAGATGGACAAGCATTATTCCTGATCTCGACAAATCAACAAGTGGAATGATGATACAGACAGAGCAGTGGGAATGTGGCTCTGGTCAAAGGAGGCAGCCGGATTAACACCCTTAATGCTCCTCACAGATACCCCCGAACTACCCACCACGCAGCTCCACCACCACCGCAGGAGATAGAATCTTAGAAACTAGCCGCTGCGACGGTGAGCAAGGCGCGTTTCGCCACCCATTAAGGGTGCCCAGGGGGAGACACGTGGAGTCAGCGCCAGCCACGACCAGGCCGGTACAGCGTAACTATGCGCAGAAGCGAATTTTGCTTTCTTGCTATAACCAAATGGCTGAATAATCAATGGGTGGATCGGTACGAGCCTCGCCCTTGAGCATACGAAAGGGTGGGTATTGTGGTAAAGTATTTCCTAGTACTGCCTAAATCACTGTACTAAGGAGTGTCAGAAAAACACTGCGACTAGAGCCGGTACAGGACTGCTCTGCGCACTGTCGCTCCGTAGTGGGGATGACTGTTATCTATTGGCAGGATCGCATCAAGTTGGGTGCATGCAGAGCTCTAATTGGCCAGTTGGAGACGGTCTTTCCAGGAGGACCGCGTCTCCCACGCTAAACTACTGGCTCTGTGTCCTTGTATGAGGGATTGAAGTAACTCAGTTCTCGGTTTCATGTTCCACCGGTTCCTACCCAGGACGGCTGCTCAAGGAGGCTTGCACCGCACTAAAGTACTTCATCTATTTACCAAATTCTTAAAATATGCTACAGCACGCGCACTGAACGATTCAGCTAAGCGCGTTATACAGAGGATCGTAGTAAATGTCTCTTCTTGCCCAAGACGAACATTTCTTGCTTGTTCAACACATCGCTGCACAATACACCACTGCGTTTGTCCGATATAACAATGGCGACATTCACATGGTATACAGGGTGTTACAAAAAGGTACGGCTAAACTTTCAGGAAACATTCCTCACACACAAACAAAGAAAATATGTTATGTGGACATGTGTCCGGAAACGCTTACTTTCCATGTTAGAGCTCATTTTAGTTTCGTTAGTATGTGCTGTGATACAATACGCCATTCTCCAGGGCTGCATCAGGGATTCCATGCAACGGAGGGTGGATGCATGTATCCTCGCTAATGGAGGACATTTTGAACATTCCCTGTAACAAAGTGTTTGAAGTCACGCTGGTACGTTCTGTTGCTGTGTGTTTCCATTCCTTTTTTAATATGATTTGCAGAGAAGTAATAAAATGAACTCTTACATGGAAAGTAAGCGTTTCCAGACACATGTCCACATAACATATTTTCTTTGTTTGTGTGTGAGGAATGTTTCCTGAATGTTTGGCCATACCTTTTTGTAACACCCTGTATAATATACACCAGGGGTTCGTAAGCCTAGGTCATATTTAATGCTACCTACCAAGAAATGTTCATCTTGGGCAAGAACAGAAGTCTGCGGTCCTCAAACACAGTGTGCAAGAAGGTCATACACTTTATTCTGAAAAAACTACAATTTTTGCCTGGGTCACAGATTTTTGGGCCAGCGTTATAACAGAAGCTGTAGAAGTCAGAACGACTGAATCATTAGTTAACAGGGACACTGGTCATCAACTCAGTGCGGCCTGGAACCCGGCTAGTAAAAAACTGAAACAGTTTCGTCTCCGTAACCATCAGAACAGTGGATGACGTCATCGCGCTATGTTAGTTTTTGTCCTCCACCGTTTCTGCGGCAGCGCGTATACACACAGTTTACCAGTAACATCTATGGTTGAAAATTATGGCTGACATAGACGCCTTTGAAACGTCGCACGTGACATTTTTACGTGGCTGGAAGCCCGAGAATTTATTTATATACAACGCCGTGAAAAAACTTCGAACCTCGATTATTATTGTTATTATTAATCATGATCATCAACGTGTTAACTGTAAATGTCTATAAAATAATATAGTTTTTATTTGTTACAAATAAAAATTTATTTTGCTGATATATCCTACTGATTGCAAGGACAGTTATCAGATAATTTTGTCTAAGTAGTTCTCTGAAGAACTTCCTGGTTAAAAAAATCTAAGAATATGGACCTTCAAGACAACTACGGAGTTAATCCGAGCATCAGCCAGCAGAGACGAGACAGCCCAGATTGTTGCCGATATCCGGAACGGATAGGAACCAGAAGAAGAAGAAGTTCTCCGATATACAAGCTCTAAACACGAAATACAGACCAATGGTCTATAATCGAAGGTTTTTTTTAACTTTTTGATAACTTAGACAAAGTTCCTACTTAATTTACAAATACAATAAAGATAGTATCATCCATCCACTCGAGTATGAAAGAAACATAAAAAATACACAGAAAAAATACACATGAAAATACATACAAGTTTCACTTCCACTTTTGAACTCTATGAAATTATCACGTATACCACTTTTGAACTCTATGAAATTATCACGTTAGGTGTCGCAGTAACTTGAAGAAACAGAAGTCTGACCGGAAATTTCGCGAACTTTTGAAGTTAAAAGTGATCTGATCGTTAAATCTGAATCTACTAGTACTGCTGAATGTCCTCGACAGACACTTGGATTCAACAGATTGAATCTGGTTCTTTCAATAGCAGCGTCGAGCTGGCAAGACCGAATAGCTGTTCAACAGATCAAAAATGATTCTGTTTTTAAAGCTGGCGAATTTCAGCACATATCTCGTTCCTAAATCGGGCATAAGTCCAATAGATACATAACAACTCTTTGCAGTGGTTTGAATCTATCATTCTATCTTTTCTGCTAGATCTGACGACCTGTGCCAGGAGGTTCGGGGTTCACATTCCACCTTAAACAGTGCAAGTATCGTAATCTCCGCGCGCCGTATGTAAACAACAACAACTTCACCGCGCGTCTCATTCACACTCCTGCTAACCTGTCTGACACATCACGCTACTGCAGCTTGTTGATTTATATTCATTATATTCATTAGGAACTGTTATATTCATTAGGAACTGTTAGCTCTTTGGTGTGCTTACGTTCTGACTTGCTTGATGGTGGCCACAGACATGTACTTCTGCACTGACGCCTGATTGGTGCAGAACATGGTCGCCCAGTAGAAGCTGCCGCCAACCACCACCGACCAGAAGCTGTGGCGGATGGTCGGGTCGGGGTTCATGCTGCAAAACAACAATACAAGGTGACAACAATGTGCCCCATCAGTAGGCACGTATAGCATCGTGACCAGGAAATCAAATATAGCAAATATACTTTCAGAATCAAATACAGCAGTGCGATAGGGGTACTATCATTACAGTAAGTGCAGTTAATACCCAGCTGTACCTACAGCAGAGTAAAACGACATTACTTTTAGTGTACTGACTACACTGTAAACGGGACAGTTTCGATTATGAGTAGATTTAGGGTCGTAACAACAAAACATACAACGCAGTAGACGATAGCACTTCGAGTGCTATGTGAAGTGGACAAATGCGTGGCTGAATCACAGACAAGTTGATTAAGAAAATTACTGCAGGTTTCAGCAAATTGGTGAGCTATACAATATAAATCAAAGACACAAATTTTCATACATTTTGGGCCAGCAAGGGCGTTGATACAAAAGAAGGAGAAATATCTGCTGAATAATTGTAAGGTGTTGGTTGTTGGCAAACAATGTAGGGACGGAAAGGCGTTAAGGGCTCATGTTTATATCTTTAGTAAAGAGTATTGATAAAACCCAAAAGTGCTGGCTGATCTGAGGAACGAAAGTAACAACGGCCACACTGAGAGTCAATGCATGGGGCTAATAATAGGTCTCATTTCAAGGTCAATATGAAAAAGAACAAGAGAGAGGGGTGATAGAAAATACAGAACCGAGACACTTGTGGACTTGACGTGTTACACAGAAATAATTGAATAGTAATAAGGGGAAGTGAAATGACAAGAGGAGTAAAGCTTTTAAAAAGTCTCATGAAAAGTGGGATGAAGAAATAGAATTCGAATTTGAACAGGGAAAAAGGTCATCCCATGAATAGCTGCCTAGCATGGGACAGCGACTTTGTGGGATGAAGACTTGAGAAGATAATACGAGAAGGCAATAGGTTCAAACTAAAACATAAATAGGTCGATTTGATGTGGAGTGTATTGTGAAAAAAGACAACAAGAAAGTTTGTCACAAGTACCATGTTGAATAATTTTATGATACGGTCTCAGCTGAAGAGTTTGAGTTCGATGTAATGCGTGTAGGAGACTGAACTAATATACACGCTGATATAAACTATGCCGAAGAACTCGAATCTACAGATCATCCTGCGGCAAATCCATGATTGTAAGCAGCAGGTGAAAGGCTTTACAAGATGAGCAGATATGTGTGAGAGTGTAGGAACGTGACTTAAATGAGGTACACCATTAGGAATTAGACTCTATGCGCCTGTTGTAGAGCTGAAGTGATATACAGGGTGGTGCCAAGATACGAAATATAAAGATTTGTTTCAGGTATTAATATAGTAGGATACATACTAAGTAGCCTGAACTAATATTTAGGGAAACAAACTGAACTTATTTCGGTTTGTGGTGACTAGGCGAGCTGATGTAAGGAGTGAAACATTAGGGTGTGTGTGTCCACTGTGTGACATAATATATAGGGTGATGGTGACTCACTTGAAGAATTCCAGACGTTCGGTCTCGGCGCTGCGCTGCCACACCAGGGACAGTCCAACCCTGTCGTTCCCTATGGCCAGCACAAGGAACAGCGAGCCGAGCAGGACTGCCGCTTGGAACGTGTCCGTGATGATGACGGCTCGCATCCCGCCCTGGAGTAGAAAAAAAAAAGACGTCTCACAGGCGCAATAAGGTCACCAAGTTCCGCAGAATATTTTTAAACCCTAGGAGGATACTGAAAACCAACGCAGGTATTTCGACAAGATATCTAGTTCAGTAGCAAAACGTGACACCAAGGTTAAAGTATATCTCAAACCTCCATAAAATAAAACGTTTAAAATGACCTGGAATTTAGGGCTCAGAGTTTTCATTTAGTCTTTATGGACCTTTTTTTTATAGATTTCTACTAGAGTAGGGGGGGGGCCCTCATTGTGGTGCGGGCCCCCTGGTGTTAATCCACACAGCTTGGTAGACATAATATTGACTGACCTGTGAGGAGTAGACGATGCAGACCAGGTAGACACAGCTGACAGCCAGGTACACGTTCAGACCAGTCACTGTGGACACAGGAAGGAAAATACAACTCAGTGACAAGCAAAAAATACCACAACAAAACAAATTGTACGCAGCATAAACACTAAGGTCCTGTTTTGCCTAATAACTAGATTAGGGTAACGTCTTCATCGTAAAAGGCACAGGAAAAGAAATATTACACCAAAGCTGCCTTTCAACATACGCGATGCTATATTCCGCAGCATTGTTCGGATGTTTACGCGACAGTGGTTTAAACTTCAAGTCAGCGGTATGTGGTTCGTCGGATGCGGTTGTCATAGTGGAAATAATCTATTTCTAGTTTTTGTTTGCTATAATTTCAAGGACAAGACTATTGGTATAGTTTATTCAAACTTCTATTCTAAATTCCACAATTGAGTATCCCATATTAACTGCAATGGTCACAGATTAGCTCAGGAGAGCTAAGTTTAGATTGATATTAGTGAATTAGATTTACGTGTGCACTGCCACCAGTTTTCAGATTGTCTTGATATACGCAATATGGAGCAGTACTCGAAGCCGCTATGCGGGGACAGTGACGGCTGACGTACCTGCACTGAGTGCCAGAGCGGGAGCGTAGACGGCGACGGAGGTGTAGAGCGTCATCTGCGTGACGTACATAGCGGCGGCCAGCGTCCTCATGCTGCGGCCGAACCGCATCTCCAGGTACTGCACAGTAAACACGTCGGTCCCACATCAAACAAATGGCTGAAAATACACTCAAAATACATTGCGTAAAGCAGATATTCTACCTTACTGTCCTTACGATGGTCGTACATTGAGTAACAAAGTAAACGAGATCCTACATACTTGCTGAAACTACACAAAACTGTTTAGTGATGTGTAGAACAGCCAAATATGTAGGAGATTGGGCGATTTTTGGATGGGTAAAATCTTATGAGTTCTCATTACCGATATGCTAATGTTAACAGTATATCTGTAGCTATCTGGTGGCTCAGTGGTTAAGGTGTCTGACTAGGAAACTAAAGGTCCATTTCGGAATCCCTGTCTCGACGGAGATTTTCAAAGACCCTTAACCTGACCTTCACCTCTGACACAGGTTGCTGTGTAATGTGAAATACCCCAGAACGCTTCCGTGGTTCGGATTCCACATTACTGTAGGTCCCCTGTGCCTGATAGCACTACCGGGTTAGGTTAAGGTGGCTAATACAGGGACGGAATGCGCAGCCAATAGAAGCCCTGTCACCAGGTCATTATGACCTCACGGAATTATTATTATATATTACTTGTTCAAGTGACTGACTAAACGCGCGTTGAACTTTCTATGTGTATACTTGCTCAGACAGTATTAGCGCTAATGTACTTGCAGAGGCTCTATCAATGTCCCTTAGCCCTTAGGTTAAGGGATTCTTGTCAGAAGTACTTGCCGTCTTGGCATTGCCTTCTTTTATTTGCTGTTTCCGTGTAAGTGCTTGTTTTACTTTTATATTTTTCATTTCTGTTGAGCCTTTTATTTTTATTTATTTATTTTATATATATTTTTTATTTATTTATTATTATTTTTTTGTATTTTTTTTTATTTTTTGTATTATTTTTGTATTTTATTGTATTTTTTTTTATTTAGTTTAATTTAATTTAACAATGTAGGTGCATCCGTTTCGCACTGTATTTATCTTTTTCTCACTAGTTTTCTTCTGTCAGCAGCTGGAGTGGTCTTCTATGTGGACCCTCGTATATGTCTATGGCAACCAGCTTGGTTGTGCATTACTAAAACGAATGAAGAGATTACTGAGATAATTTTGAAGAATCTATAAATAAATGTTGCAATGTTTCGGCGAAAATTTCAGTTGACTGAAAACATGCTTCGCACGGGTACAGTACGATTACCTTCATTTACGACTTATTTTAATATATGAGTAAATATTTTTTTCTACTCCTCGTCGACGGCTAAGGTAGGTCATTAGAGGCGGGATGGGACTGGGGACAAGGAACGGGAAGGAATTTGGCCATGACCTTTTTGAAGGAAGCATCCCGGCATTCGCGTGGAGTGATTTGGGGAAACCATGGAAAACCCAAAACAGGATTCCCGGACAGGGATTCGAACCCGCGTCCTCCCGAATGCGAGGCCAGAACGTTAACCTCTCCACTCGGTGATTTGAGGAAAAAGGCTATGATGTTAGTTACGAGTTGTAAGTTATAGACACATGGGTTATGTATAATATTTCTTTTATATAGGGGTATTATTACTTACTATCATTTGGCTGCAATTTTGCCCTCACAGACCTAGGTTTATGAACAGATATTTTGTGTAAACGGAGGCGGGCCAATCTTCTTCTTCTTACATATAAAAATCAATGTTTGTTCGTCTTCTATGCATTCCTATGCCATTTATCAGATTGCAATGAAACTTTGGAGAGTTTTCGAGTGTGTGTCTGCGAAGGTTCCTGTGAAAAAAAATTTCCAAAAAGTCACCCCCTATTCCCCATAACACCCCATAATTTAGGCAATACCACATTTTTTATCCGATTTAGATAGGAATTTGTACACTTATACTTTAAAACAAACAGAAAAATACTGCCTACATACGGTTTCCGAATATTAATCCCCTTACCCCCCTTCCACCCCCATAATTTAGGCAATACCGCATTTTTTAACCGATTTATATAGGGATTTGTACACTTATACTTTAAAACAAACAGAAAAATACTGCCAACATATGGTTTCCGAATATTCATCCCCTCTCCCCCTTTCCACCCCCATTACGATTTTACCCCATAATTTAGTCAAACCACATTTTTTATCCGATTTAGATAAGAATTTGTACACTTATACTTTAAAACAAACAGAAAAATACTGCCCTCTCCCCCTTTCCACCCCCATTACGATTTCACCCCATAATTTAGGCAAACCACATTTTTTATCAGATTTAGATAAGAATTTGTACACTTATACTTTAAAACAAACAGAAAAATACTGCCAACATATGGTTTCCGAATATTCATCCCCTCTCCCCCTTTCCACCCCCATTACGATTTTACCCCATAATTTAGGCAAACCTCATTTTTTATCCGATTTAGATAAGAATTTGTACACTTATACTTTGAAACGAACAGAAAAATACTGCCTACGTATGGTTTCCGAATATTCATCCCCTCTCCCCCTTTCCAACCCTATTACGTTTTTACCCCATAATTTAGGCAAACCACATTTTTTATCCGATTTAGATAAGAATTTGTACACTTATACTTTAAAACAAACAGAAAAATACTACCAACATATGGTTTCCGAATATTCATCCCCTCTCCCCCTTTCCACCCCCATTACGATTTTACCCCATAATTTAGGCAAACCACATTTTTTATCCGATTTAGATAAGAATTTGTACACTTATAGTTTAAAACAAACAGAAAAATATTGCCAACATATGGTTTCCGAATATTCATCCCCTCTCCCCCTTTCCACCCCCATTACGTTTTTACCCCATAATTTAGGTAAACCACATTTTTATCCGATTTAGATAAGAATTTGTACACTTATACTTTAAAACAAACAGAAAAATACTGCCTACGTATGGTTTCCGAATATTCATCCCCTCTCCCCCTTTCCAACCCTATTACGTTTTTACCCCATAATTTAGGCAAACCACATTTTTATCCAATTTAGATAAGAATTTGTACACTTATACTTTAAAAAAGAGAGAGAAATACTGTACACATTAATTTCACAAAAACCCAATCCCTCTCCTCTCTTTCCACCACCTTAATTACCCCCTCTTCCCCATAACACCCCATAATTTAAACAAACCCGCTAACCGTTCGTCCGATTACGGCGAAGCTATGATGAATTGTCGAGGGGATGTCGAAAATGGTTCCTGTCAAAAAAAAAATTAAAAAACCCACCCCTCCTCCCCATAATTTAGAGAAAACCACATATTTCGTCAGATTTCAATGGGAATTTGCACACTTATACTTTGAAACAAACAGAAAAATACTGCCTGCATATGTTTTCCAAAGCGCATCCCCTCTCACCCTTTCCAAATGAAAATGAATGAAACAGCATTTTAAAATTTATATGTAAACATTGTTTCACTTAATCTATGTGCCTACTCAAGTCCAGCAATAGTGAAGCATTGCCGGGTCAGCTAGTATTAATATAAAAATTACCGGACCGAATTTTGAGTCAAATCCGAAACTTCCAAACCGTGAAGATTGCATCGATGTGCCTGAAACGACGAATATTTTGACACTTAATAATTTGGTGAAAGCGTATTCAGTGTTTGGAGACGTAAAGAAAACTCACAAATGCGTGAAATCGCAAATGTTTTTATTTGCGTTAAAATTTAGGTTAGATCCCTTCGGAGACGACAAAGCGAAACGTTTTCTTATTTCTAGTAAAGCACAACCAAAAAACAACAGACGACATCTCTAATTGGGTATACAATATTTGGCCACGATTGTAACCGCAAATTAATAGCACTGAGCAGATCGTAAATTTTTTTTTTTTCTTTCGGCAACTAAGCCATTCAGCCAGCTCAATGTGTTTGTGATATCTCATCCAGTGAATTAGTTTCTCCCAGTAAGTTATCATTCCTATGTATAGACACCACGGGACGGACAGGACATTCACACAGACACACAACACTTAAACATCCATGCCCGCGGCCGGATTCGAACCGGCGGCCTTCGGCACGCGGAGCTAGTGCTCTAGCCCCTACGCTACCGAGGCCGGCATCTTTCTATTTTTCTGTTCCTCTTTGATTTAGTTGTTTATCAGTTTGCTCTTTCTGCTCACATAAAAACTAATTTATCCTTCTCAAAGAATATATAAGATGTGGCATAAGCGACATTAAATTTCGGCACCGGATATAGCAAACAAACAAATTTGTGGTTTTGTAAGCGTGGGGATATTGTTGCTTGTTTCCCAGCTGTGATTATCGGTATTTACGTTAATCACTGAGTTTATTTATGTATTTACGCCATTCTTAGTTACTAACTATATAACTGAAGGAGGCATACTAAGCCACTGTGTCAGAGGTAGGACGGCCAGTTCCTTTCCTCTGGGACCTACAGTTTAACATGAAGGTTGGTTGGATCCTCCCTATGGAGGCATACTGAGCCATTGTGTCAGAGGTAGGACGGCCAGTTCCTTTCCTCTGGAACGGACAGTTTAACGTGAAGGTTGGTTGGATCCTCCCTATGGAGGCATACTGAGCCATTGTGTCAGAGGTAGGACGGCCAGTTCCTTTCCTCTGGAACCTACAGTTTAACGTGAAGGTTGGTTGGATCCTCCCTATGGAGGCATACTGAGCCATTGTGTCAGAGGTAGGACGGCCAGTTCCTTTCCTCTGGGACCTACAGTTTAACGTGAAGGTTGGTTGGATCCTCCCTATGGAGGCATACTAAGCCATTGTGTCAGAGGTAGGACGGCCAGTTCCTTTCCTCTGGGACCTACAGTTTAACGTGAAGGTTGGTTGGATCCTCCCTATGGAGGCATACTAAGCCATTGTGTCAGAGGTAGGATGGCCAGTTCCTTTCCTCTGGAACCTACAGTTTAACGTGAAGGTTGGTTGGATTCTCCCTATGGAGGCATACTAAGATATTGTGCCAGAGGTAGGATGGCCAGTTCCTTTCCTCTGGAACCTACAGTTTAACGTGAAGGTTGGTTGGATCCTCCGTATGGAGGCATACTAAGCCATTGTGTCAGAGGTAGGACGGCCAGTTCCTTTCCTCTGGGATCTATAGTTTAACGTGAAGGTTGGTTGGATCCTCCCTGTGGAGGCATACTAAGCCATTGTGTCAGAGGTAGGACGGCCAGTTCCTTTCATCTGGGATCTATAGTTTAACGTGAAGGTTGGTTGGATCCTCCCTGTGCAGGCATACTAAGCCATTGTGTCAGAGGTAGGACGGCCAGTTCCTTTCCTCTGGGACCTACAGTTTAACGTGGAGGTTGGTTGGATCCTCCCTGTGCAGGCATACTAAGCCATTGTGTCAGAGGTGACGGCCAGTTCCTTTCCTCCGGGTCCTACAGTTTAACGTGGAATCCGAACCACGGAGCGTCCTGGCATAGCTCATATGACCAAACACAACTCTCAAAACTCCTGCAGCTGCCGGAATTCGCACCCGGGACAGGAGCAGCGAATGTTTGGAAGCTAGCGCCTTAACCACTGAGCTACCAGGCTCTACTGTACTTCTTGCTGTTCAAAACAACTTCGATTCTTCAAACGAAAACACACAGCTAGCACGCTCGGGTCCAGTGAAGGCAGCCATCTTTAACGTAACTGCCGCTAGCGCTTGTGCGGACTACGCGAGTCAAAATTTGAAGTGTTTTCCTTTAAAACAACACCAAAACCAGTTCTGTACCTTGTTTCATAAAATTTATATGAATTTTCAAAATTGTAAAGTCCCTTTTGAAACACCCTGTATCAAAATAAAGGCTGTGTTGTTCTGCAATGCCGGTCATACGCGTATGAACTGTATACAGCAGCTGAGGACTTCGACAGGTATACTTGACGCCCTAGTGTCCTCGGCATTTCTGCATATTCTGTAATATTTTACATAACCAGAACTTCTACAGTACTCTGTGCCACACAACCGCCTTTTAGCGAATCTTCGAGCGTACGGTATATCGGACCAACTTTGTGAATGGATAAAGGATTTTCTAACTGGTCGATCGCAGAATGTCGTCGTTGAAGGAGAAAGTTCTTCTAATCTAGATGTTACATTGGGTGTACCTCAAGGAAGTGTAATAGGACCACTTCTTTTTTTAATTTTTATAAACGATCTCGGAGACAAAGTGAAAAGCCTTTTTAGATTGTTTGCTGATGATGCGGTTATTTGTAGGGAAGTATGAAATTTGGCCGATTGCTTAGAAATTCAGCGCGATCTGGATGTTATTTTGGCTTGGTGCGCTGAGTGGCAACTTACTCTAAATTGTAAAAAGTGCAAGACAATGAGCATAACTAACAAAAAGAATCCAATTGTTCAGAAATACGAGTTAAACAATACAGTTATTGATATGGTCGATTCTGTGAAATATTTGGGAGTAACAGTACAAAGGAACATGAAATGGGACATACACATTAATTCGTTAGTAGGTAGAGCAAATTCTAGGCTGCGATTCATAGGACGAATCTTGAAAAATTGTAATGAACAAACAAAGGACATAGCGTACAAATCTCTTGTGCGTCCACATATGGATTATTGTTGTGCCATTTGGGACCCGTTTCGTAAGGGATTGATCGAAAGTATAGAGAAAGTACAGAGAAGAGCCGCTCGATTCGTGACCGCTTGCTACAGTCCTTATGAAAGAGTCACAGAACTGATTAGTAGACTAGGCTGGGAGTCTCTGGTAGATAGACGACACACGTTTCGTTTAAACTTATTGGTAAACATGCGTACTCCCACTTTCACTTTGAGTGTAGTGAAATACTTCTTCCACCAACCTATTTGAGTCGGAAGGACAGGAAAGATAAAATTAGAGAAATAAGGTGCCGGACTGATTCTTATATGAATTCTTTTTTCCCTCGTACCATTAGGGATTGGAATGCACAGCAAAGAGATTAGCTTTGGTGCTGAGCACCCTCTGCCACCCACAATTTTTTGAAATGCAGAGTATATATGCAGATGTAGATGTAGAAGGATTCTAAGGCAGAATAGGAAAGAAATCCGGTTGGAAGTGGTCTGAGGAGAGATGGAAGAAGCACAGCGAAATGATGAAGGAATACTGCAGGAAACAAATAAGAAAGGGCGAAGAACTGAAATGGACACGTAGTCCGAGCAGGCGGGGGCAGTGGAGGGGCTGTGGTTGGTGTTTTGATTGGAGTGGGTGGTGGACGTGTTGCTTCTCACGACCCGCGCGCCAATTGCGTGGGGTCGCGGGTCAATCGACTCGTGACGCTGTGTGCGACCGCCCTCCAGTTGACCTGGCCGTCAACAAGTCAACTCGGCCGCGTCACGCTCCGACACCAATCAACACACTCGTCTCGACGACGCATGCGGCAGGACGTGGCTTCGAATCCCCGTCCAGGCGTCCAGGTTCTCCACGGATTCTACAAACGACGTTGACGAAGCGTCAACCAGTAAGGCCTCGTATCCACTTGAGCACGCTCAGGCGAATGAGCTGCTCAGTGAAGCGACCGGCTCAAGTGTGGACGCCTGAGCACGCTCTCAACGAACGACAGCGAGCGCGCTCGGGGCGAGCCGATCGGGTGTCGGTATTTTGGAATGCTCAAAGGCGAGCCAGTGTTTGTTCGGCGCTCAGTGTGGACGGTATTTGGCGGTTTCTACAATGAGCGCGAGCACGTGGGACAATGAAACTGGCTTAACTCTAATTGATGCGTATGAATCAAGAGGGTGTTATGGGATAGCTCCAGTATTATAATCGAACTAAAAAATAAGGCGCATGGCGTGAAATCAGCGAGATATTAAACTTTAGTATTGATGATGTAAAAAAAAAAAAAATAACAAGCCAGCTAGAGTCATTCAGGCGAAAACGATCAAAACAGAAGAGAACTTCTATAACGGGAAGTGGTAACTCTTTTTTAATAGAATTTCTCACAGCTGAACGGATTTTGATTGAATTTGGTGTTACGAAATTCAGATCCTAAGTGCCTAAAATCATATTGATTTTGTGCCAGGCAATATAATTGTTTTACCAATTTTATTAAAAACTTGAAATCAATGCCATAATTAAAAAAAAACATAAAAATAACCTTTAAATCTATATTTGTAAACACAAATTAAAAATAGGTACCAGCCTTTATATAATTTAGGAGTGATTCAATAGTGCCATCACAGACTACCCGTACTAAACTGAAGATGCTTTGTTTATATACTTTGAACATATCTGCAGGCTTGTGTAGGGACTACCTGAGGCTAGGAATCTTAAAGTTATTATAAAATTTATCATCTGGTGGGATCGCCTCACGCATTTTAATATGAGGTCCAACTAATGACAGCAAATGTTCGAAATCGATCTCGTAAAGTTTTGAAATAGCTCATTGTCATCTTCTAAAGTAAATTCGCGAATTAAATTATTAAGATAATTTCTTCGCAGACGATGACTTTCTCTAATCCATCAACTTGGTAATTTTCTTCTCTGTTTTGACATCGTATGGATAATAATAAAGACCGCAGCAATGCGTGACGACACGTCAATAGCCGAGCGTTTTCTGAGCACTGGCACCAGGCTCGTTCGACCAAAATTTCCTTTTCCCTTGAGCACGCTCGAACGAGCGCGCTCAAATGAATGAGCGGCTCATTCGCCTGAGTGTGCTCAAGTGGATACGAGCCCTAACACCAGTAATCAACTGGTTTGATCGAACGGTGGTTGTCTTGCAGCACCGCTCTCGTTTATTCCAATCCTCGTATTCCTCTACAGATGTGTTACCTTCTCTAACAAATCCCGCATGTCTCCCACCATTCCGTCTCTTCCACAGACTTCTTTCGTCGTCATCATTTCCAGTATCGGTAAACGTTCATTATATGTCAGCATCGTTCTAAAGCACCAAATTTCAAATTTTCTTTTCCTTCTTTCCGGTATTCCTAAAGGCGAAGTTCGTTGCTCCTGCCACCTTAGCGATTTTGTTGCTACATTTAGTGAACTTTGAAGCTCGAAAGCGATATTCATAAATATTTTATCGCTAAAAAAATATTTTGTAATTTTTAGTGATATTCAATCTTCCAGATTTTCGAAAAACTGGATTGGAATTGTGGTAGGTAATGCCTCTGTCATGACTCCGATAAATAATTGCGTACATAATGTATTGAAAACGGAATACGACTTACCCAATACAAGAATGCTGCTGGAATAAATACCTTTCTGGAGTTATCTGATTAAGGCATATCCTATCAGTCCAACGCCGCAGTAGAAAGGATTTTTAGAACAATGAACATTTTTAAAAACAATTTGAGAAATAGGATAGACGTAAATTGTCTTGATAACATTCTTTTTATAAGGAATCAGTTAAAAATTGTGAAAAAATTGCTACAATTACGAGCTTCCGGTTGGTGTGATTGCTGTAGTTGGTAAAGATGCTAGATACTCTTTTAAATCTCAGACTGACGATTCATTTCACCCTTCCACATCTGTACGTTCTGCAACTCCAACCATAGACCAAGATGATGAAGAGGAAATACCGATTGAAGAAATAGGATGTTGATTTTTAGTACAATGTTGTGTTTACTTTAATGAAAATACTAACTATTAAAATATTTTTATATTACGTACCTTACCACTGTCGTTTATTTTATTTAGCGATTTCTAGCGACTCTTTTACTTCTAAATATCCCGCAATCTAGTGAGTTTTGAGACCAGGTCTAGCGACTTTTGTTTTCGTAACGTGGCAACACTGTCCACATGTATAGTTTTATGAAGTTCTTTGTGAGTTGTTGGTCCACATTTACTTGTTTTAAGACAGCTGATTCTGCTAACGGTATGCTTCTTGAGCTTCCGTCATCACTCGCAACTTTATTGATAGAACCCACAACTGTAGAGCGTCGTGGTTGCTTAATGGTAAGGTGTCTGACTGGAGTTGGAGAGGTCCCCGGTTCGATTCTCTGTCTCGGCGAGATTTTCATAGACCCTTCAATTCTGTACAGCTTGCTGTATGATGTGAAGTACCCTAGAACGCCTTTGTTGTTCGGATTTCACGCTAGCGCTAACAATCTGTTGTTTCACATCCACAGCAAATTCAAGCCCCACAAAAGCGTAACGTGGTCCTAGTTGGCCCAAAGGAATATACAGGGTGTCCCAGAATTATCTTTACAACTTCAACATTGAATAAATTATGTTTGGAACGAGATATCACAGTGCAGTTTTTTGCATGTTACAGAGTATCTCTCAAAGTTTTTTCTGTTTAATTTCAGGTGCAGTTTGGTCACAAGTAGGTAGTTACATCACATTTATTGAAAATGTACACCCCACAGGAAAAAGCTCAGTGTGTTTTCTGGTTTACAGAGACGAGGGTTACTTAACAGGCACGACATTCAAATTTGGGGTTCAGAACCTCCGCATGCATTTAGAGAGAGAGAGCGCGACAGCCCAAAGGTTAATGTGTGGTGCGGTGTTACGCACAACCAAATCATTGGCCCCTTCTTCTTTGCTGAGAAGACAATCAAAGGCCCAGTTTACTTGGATATGCTAACAAAATTTGTTGTTCCCCAACTGGAAGTCCTTCAACCAACTGTCTTCTTCCAACACCTCCGCATTGGGATCATGATGTCCGTAATTTTCTAGATAAACAATTTCCTGGTCGGGGTCCAATTGACTGGTCGCCTCGTTCACCTGACATAACCCCCTTGGATTTCTTTCTTTGGAGATATGTAAAAGTCAACGTCTATCAAACCCCGGTTAGGATTTCTGCAGCAATTACGACAATTGATCAAGGGATGCTCCAAAGAAGTGTTCTAGAGACAGAAACAAAACTTTGAGAGATACTCTTCAAAATGCAAAAAACTGCATTGTGATATCTCGTTCCAAACATAATTTATTCAATGTCAAAGTTGTAAAGATAATTCTGGGACACCCTGTACATACACGGAACCTACAATTGTATCTGATCCTGTGTTTGTTCCCCTTTTACTACTACATATTACGACCTTTCGCTTTTATTTGCATTTGTTCCAAATTGTTCTCTTAAAATTTTCTTTATGCCATTAAATGAATTTTGAAAACCGATCTTCGCTATCTGCTAACAGGACAGCAAAGTGCAGCATTTCGACTATTTCTCCGTTTGATATAAATCGATAATGCAGTCACGTTTTGGATGTGATCAAGTTTTCAGACCGATACAGGTAAATGTAGAGGAGCTGGGTTTGGTCACAGTGAATGAGCTGGAAGACAGGAGGAGGTCGCATTTACGATGAGGCGTGGATGGATGTTGGAATAGCAAGTAGCGGTGGTAGTACGTGGAGGTATAGAGGCCCTCATCTCAGGCGTAGTGAAGACAATGCTTTCAGTCGTGGCCTACAGATTGGAATAAACGTTCTAGGGGAGTGATGAAAAATTCACTTAAAGCAAAGTGCCACACATCGGATATGACAGCTGACAATAAACGTGTAGTGTATCCTGATTGCATGTGGATCTTTTCATGGTTGAAAACTCTCTGAATAACCGAAAATCATTATCATACGCACGAAATATGTAACATTTGATGAAACTCAACTGGGCAGGACACATTGCAGAGGTAGCAGGAAAGATTTCAATATCCTTCTCTTGTTGGAGAGGTCGGGATGAGGGTAAAGTGGGTCATGGGAGTGTACAAGTCTTATATTGGTGTAAGAATTGAAAGTAGTGCATGGAAGGGAAAAGATGGCAATGACCACAAACCGGCACTCGATTTCAGGCACAAGGGTGTGGGAAGATTCTCTTTTTTAGGTAAGGGTGTCAGGGATTGGAATGAGTTACCAAGGGGAATGATGAATAATTTACCAAAACTCTGAAAGAATTTAAAGTTGATTTACGTAGAGGGCACAAGTAGACGGATACAGAAAATGGGAAAATGGGTGTTGGGGAATTTGCCTCCGGAGCTTGCACTCGATTATTAAAATTATTTTGTTTCCGATATTGATAGCGTACCTTTGCACAGGAATTTAACAACTTTTGCATATTCGACAGCAGTTTAACAAACTTTTTATATTGATGTTATATAAAATTTAGATTGTAAAACACTTTATTTAAAACAGATTTTTTTTTTTTTTTAACTTACACATTTCATGTTTGGCTTTGTTATCATTTTCCTCGAATCGGTCACTGAATATCTGACATACATTGGTCCAAGCTCCTGTCTTCTTGATTGAGTAGTGATAACTCTCTGGGTAATTCTTAATTTTGCAAATGAAATTCTGAATGCCAATGTTTTCTAAGTGTAATACAGAACCCACATTGTAAGTATCAAATACATGAGTTGGAGAGGGTGCAATGAAGTCCTGGTAGATTTGTTTCTGGAAATTATCGCAGAATGTAATCAGTGACGGATATGATAAAGGAGCTGGAATGGGATTCATTGCAAGACAGGAGGAGGATGAGGAGGGTCATGGGAGTGTACAGGGCGTATACTGGCGATGAGGCATGGAAGGATATTGGCGTAAGAAATAAAAATAATGCATGAAGGGAAGAGATGACGAAGACCACAAGCTGGCACTCAATTTCAATCACAAACGTGGGGGAAGATTTCCTTTTCCTAGGTAAGAGTGTCAGGGATTAGAATATGTTACCAAGAGAAATGATGAATTATTCACCAAAAACGCTGAAAAAAATTAATGTTGAAATCTGTAGAGGCAACAAGTAGGCAGGTACAGGAAACAGGAGAAATGGGTTTGTAGGGAAATTACTCCATCGCAATTAGATTAAATTAAGTTGGTGTACAGTGGACAAGTGTGGACATGATGTCCACCTCTGGCAATTTCCAAGACCTCACGTCCAAGGCAGTTCTGGTAGCGACTTGATAATTAGACTGTCTTACTTATTTCTGAAAATGCTGAGGGCTAAGAAGAGAAAAGTTACAAGTTTATGTGTAAATGAGTTCCAAGGTAAACAAACACCACTAATAAGTACAGACTTCGTGCATTAAGACATAAATTGAGGAAATTCGTCAGAAGAAACTATATTTGCGAATGTGGAACATAATTTGATTACTGCCTACTGCATTTAAGGACGTTGAAATAAAAAAAAGTGTTCGTACAATTTTTGACCTTGCATCAATGTATAAGGAATGTGAATAATCAGATAAAGATCTCGAAAATAAAATCAATACCAATGCATCGTACTCTCGAAAATAACAACGGCTTTTTTTCAATTGAATTTAAAGTTGACAGTGGTTGCACAGTGCCGAGATGAGTTTGCGAACAATAGTCTTAAACGGCTGTAGCGTTTTTTCCAAGATCATTTATAAAAGATAGCAAAATTAGAACCCTTCTCAAACTTGCTTACAGCATAAATTTAATTGAATCCAAATCGGTGAGAAACTTAAAAACTCTATCTGTTTAGTGTGTTATTAGTTTTACAAAAGAAACTTACCATTTTAAAGAACACACGCTCAAGTTTGTTTTCTTCGAATTTAAACTTATAATGTTTGTCTGAAGTGGGAAGTTCAGTTAATGTATGCAGTATGAGGACATACCGCGACGGAGCAAATAACAAAGCAGGTTTCAGGAATATGTCGCAATACTCCGTAAGAGGAGGCTGTATCGCAAGCTTTCTCAAAATCTAAAAAAAACCTCAAATTGTGATCCTGCATCAACAACTTTCGCCTCCTTTGAGAGCGTAGAGCGAGATGGTTTGCAGTCGATCTGTTCTGGCTGCGAGGAATCAATGTATTTCCACGTCGTATGTCGTAGCAGGGAATATGCTCTACGGCCTGATAAAGCGATACTGAAAGGGTGTCTTTGATTACCTTTCTGGGAAATGGCACACCCTTTGTGATTTTTCCCTTGGAGTCACTTTTCTTTTCTAACGGATATTCTCACAATAGCCTACTATTACCGGAAGCGATCAGGACACAGACCTATGCCGACTATAGTCGGCGTCATGAAATTAGACCTGCCAAGGTCACGTAGTCTCCACTGCCTCCCCTGCCCGCACCAACCCTCTGTCCCTTGGTTGGGCCGGCGACATTGCCACATTAGCTTTTGCCGGTCGTCCATGCGTATCTTTACACGCGGTCGCTTTATTTCCTTAGTTTAAGGCCTATTCGAGTAATGTTAATGGTGGTGATGTTCAGGAACATAATCATGCAATTAGTGTATTAACAGACAGAAATAGTATTCGCGAACCTGCAGGCCGCCTGGGCATTGGAAATCTAATTAAAATCATTGTAGCAGATATTTTAAAGTATTTTTAAGGAATATTACCAATAAATAATACGGAAAAAATACTTCCATAAATTACAATCACTTACATGGAGGTATTTATGGCAGTCATTTCTATGTATAATCGGTCCCTTATATTTGATAAATTAATTTTCGTTTTGTTTTTGAAGATTTCTAGCGAAATTTGTCATGTATGGTCCATTGTGTACAATGACAAAATAATTCTTACAGAAGCTGAAAATAGCTTTTCTGTGGAGGACAGGAAATATGTTTCTCAGTCGTAAACGAACCGACCGACAGCCGGCACTGGAGCATGCGCTGCGCGCAATCATTCGCGCAAATATGAACTTTGAAACAATCGAAAAGGGGTTGTCTGAAGAGGCTTTGCCTGCTACCAGAATTAATTTTAGTATTTTCTTAGAAACTTTCTCGCTGGAAGTTTTTACGAAAACAAATAAAACGGAAGTTAGTCAGCGACAACACTTTACATTACACAGACGAAACAACTAAGCGCTTCGTGTAACTTTTTTTTTTTCACATGCTTCCCTGTTTAATGAATAGAATGTATTCGGTATGAGTCTGTTAACTTTCAGGAAGGCGCATAATTTTTTTGGAGTTATTTCTTATTATTTTTATTGCTTTTTCTGTCGGTTGAAGTGAAAAAGTATTTTGATTATAATTTTCATAGAAACAAATTTTTAAAAAACAGTCACACAAATGTTTGGAATTATAAAGCACATCACCTTGTTCCGCATGTTAAGTATTATGTTTAAGAAATTTTTTCGCACTCATTACTGAAAGTTGATTTTTTTGCTGACTTGCTACACTGTTCGGATACTCCGTGACCTTCACAGGACTAATTTCGTGACTGCCACTATAGTATGTGGCAGTACATCTCAAAGTGGGGTACCCGAACCCCTAGGGTTTCGCCAGTTGATCGGAGGGGGTTCGCAGCAAGATTTACGTAATGGTGGACAGGCTGTCTCAAGCGTATAGCACGCACAATGGTGAACATCACTCATTGTTGACAGTAGCGGAACTAAAAAAAAAAAAAAAAAAAAAGTTCGTAATTTTTAGTTTAGGGAATTCACCATTGCCTGTGAAATTTTATAGGCATACGTCGAGCTAAAAGTTTTAGAAACACTCTTTTAATTGTGGCTTCTTTTGTTCTTGAAAGGCGTCATCACCGCGACGTGTTTTTGTTGTGTCCTTTAATTTTTGTATTTCTTTCTTTCATTATTTTCTATTCTAGCATATCTCTTTTATTCCTCTATTGTATATTTTCTCTAATTATCTACTTTTCTTTTACACCATTTCCAATTATATGTTTGTTCCCGATTATGCCAACATTCCAAAGCATTTTCTTGTATGTTCGTCTGGACCAACTAGGACCCCGTTGAGACTTCGTTTTCGGCTTGAATTTGTTTTGTATGTGTACACATCTGTGTTACATCTAGGGTTGTTTGCCCTAGATGGGAACACCAGCTCAACGTGGAATCCGAACCACGGAAGCGTTTTGGCGTACCTCATGCAGTACAGCTAGTTCTGTCCAGAGAGCGATTCCAATAGGGAACCTTTCGATGCAGCCAGAAGACTTAACCGCTCAGCCACCAGTCTGCTCCCCTAAACGCTTTTTCTTATTTTTCAGATTTTTCTTTTTTCTATTTTCTCCTTTCTATTATTTTTTGCATCTTTTACTTTACCTCTTTACTACCTTTTCCATTTACCCGAGATCGGAGAGTTTGCGTGAATGTCTCTGGGCTACTGACCTGGTAGGCGGAGGTGAGCCCCAGCTCCCTGTAGACAGGTAGGTACAGCTGTGAGGTGAGCGGCACCACGATCAGGAAGGCCAGGCACGTCATCCAGAACTGCGTCCCGTGCAGGTACATCTCTGACGCGTTCCCCAGCAGCTCCACCGCCGTGATGAAACTGGACAACACACAACACGTCCCAGCTGATACCTCAATATACACACCGTAAAATTGATTGTAGCTGATCTGAAGATTTCACGGCCATGTCCTGTCATGGTCGCCATGTAATGGTTAGAAAATTAGCGTGAACTCAAAAGTAGAGTCACTGGAAGCGAAGAAGACATACATGGCACCACAGTATCATGACGATAAATTTATCATTTGCGATATGGCTATTAGATACGACGTACCTACTGATACGAATCATCTTTGGTGATAAGTTAGGTATAGTTTTGAGTTGTCAGGTTGTAATTGGCGCACCTGGCGGCGAGTGATATGGCCATGGGCAGCGGTGGCATGGCGGAGCCGCCCAGCAGGAAGTCTGCCACGTCGTCCGTCTTCTTTCCGCCCTTCTCCGTCTCTCCTCCTTGCTCTTCATCCTTCGCGGCCTTCCTCTTACGGATGAACTCTTTGACGCCGTAGAAGATGCCGACGGCGCAGGATACGAGCAGCACCGCCGTCAGGACGCTGTAGTCCTGCCAGGAGAACACGGGGCGCGTGAAGGCGTCCTCGGTGCAGCCGTCATGGCTATCCTGAAACAAAAATACCGCAAAATGTATACAAATATTTGTGTGACAGAGAATAACGAGAACACTGTGAAGCTTTCTTTTCGTAGGGAGAGTCAGTTTGTATTTTTTTATAAGATTCTTTCTCAGATTTACGCTATCGTTAGTCAACTCATGTGACAGTAAATATAATTCAAATATATGTAGTGGATTGCACACAAATGAAACACATATAAAACTAATTTTGGGGTGTTTTTGAATCGTTTGGTGAAATGTTGTGGAGTAATTCCACTGTATCGCTAACATTGTGTGTCAGATGTTGCGCTCTTGACGCGCCCGTTGCACTGCGGGTGGTACGCACCTGTGGCAGAGTGGTGTCCTCTGCGGCCGCTGTGGTGGCCGCCACTACTGTGGTTGTGGGGGTGGCGCGGAGGGCCGCTACCGTTGGGGGGTGGGCACCGCCTAGCGCCGGGCGCAGTCCCGCCATCGCTGCCTATCGGAGGAGGAGACGCGCCAAGAGGTGAACAGCGCCGGAGACGGACGCAGCTGCGGGGCCACGCTCTCGGGCTTCCTGAAAGTGCAAACACATCTCACTACCGAAACGTCTCAACACAACACCTGCCCCACTCGTATAATCACATTGAAACTTACTCAACCGCACTAGCAATTTGAAAAATGGCCACGAACATTGGTAACCGAGCGACGGAAAGTGTTATAGTATTAAATTGCCAAGCACTAAGCAGAACTACGATACCCTCCTCAAATGTAGACTGTGCAGTGGCAAAGGCTGCGATTTCAGTTACATTTCTGTGATAACTTGTGATAACGTGTTATAAATTACATCCACGTATCCAGTAAATTTTTGATAGTCCATTTTTCAGATTCCGGCAGCACCACAACATTCAGCATCTTACAGCAAGCAACCAACCGATAGTTACAAAGTTGAACGTGCTTTCTTTTGTGTTCCTCACCTTGCATCACAAAAACGATGTGGGAAAAAAAAAGAAACATAAACTAGTGGTTGTATCAGTGCTTATATGCGGAAGAAGTGAAACTTGCTCTCTCGTAAACAAATTAAAATTAACAAAAACTCAAATATTACTTCGATAGATTACAGAGAGTTGCATGGAGACTTTGTCTGCATTTTGTGATTAAAGCTTAAACAACTTGATCTTGAAACCGTTCTTACAATTAATGGAAGACATTACTAATATAAAATTTTTATTTCAAACATATAAAAGCTGTTTTATGGTATTATATAGATATTTACAGATAGTATGTCTATGATGATGATTATTACTATTATTAGTTTGTATTAGTATTATTATTATTACTATTCTATTTCCGTTGTATTTGGTGAAATGTTTCATATACCATTGTAATAAATGATTTATGGTAACTGAAACAGGAAATACAGGCCTATGTTTCACATTTAATACGAACTACTGTTTAACATGAGGAAACTGACGGTGGGAGTAAGGATTGCAATCCCGCAGTGTTTTCAATCCCGCGGGATTTGCGCCAATCCCGCGGAATCCGTGTGGGATTGGTACAAACAGTATTTTAACGCATATATTTAAAACATAGTTACTTAAAACGTTAATAAATTTAAAAAAATTAATAAATAATTTTTAATGATAAATGATAAAAATTAACAGTTAACAATATTTTGATTGGCAAAATGACATTAAAACTTTTTTGCGTGTCTTAAGTATATTTCGAGGTTTTACATTTTTGTTTTTTAATTTAAACCAATTTTTAAATAAATAATAAAAATTGAAAATATTGAGTCTTAGGTAATATTATGTACCTTACAATAAATACATCACATAAGTTTAAAAATATGGTTTGCTTAATGGCCAAGTTACCAGAGTTTTTTTTTAAAAAATTCTAAATAAATGTTCCATAACACCGAGAAAAGTATTCCATTTCACAAAGTGAAGTGAATATACTCTGTAAAGTGTAGACTTGGCTCAGAACAAAGTCTATAACTTTTTGTCACTGCTCAAGCACGAGACTTGGCCTTTTTTAGCGTGATTCATTATTATATCTCCTGATTCCTTGATTGATATTACAGTTGATCCAATGTTATTAAAAGAAACTACTCACCAACACGTAAACTGTCAAGTATTTCAGATTTACTTATGTGGCGTAACGACGTTTTTAGAGTGGAAATTATTACTTTTCAGTATGAAAGGAAGACTTTCTCGGCGAATGATTGCAGTGAAGTCCTCATAGGTTGTATCTCCGGATTTCATTGTAAACACACGAAATTATACACGTGAGGAAGACGGTGGAGGCAGCCGTAGAAGTATGGTGTTCCTACAACACAATTCGTCGATACAGCCGTGAAAATTTCATTATAACTTTTTTTACCTTTAGACGAAATAATAACAAGGAGAAGATGGATTAATCGAGAGCCTGAGTAGCACATGTAAGCAGGTGGCTTTCGTCAAAGAAACGCATTGAGGCAGCATCCAAAACAGTAATAAGTCAAAGGATATACAATTGCCTTTTTCTTTGATAGCTGTTAAAAAAATATTTACGCGATCGTTAAAATTACGATAACATTAGTTTCATATCAACGAATAATCAAATTTTCAACCGGAAATTAGGAAATTGCCACAATTAATTTATCTGCAAATACTAAAAATTGGGAATAATGAAACCGTGAATAAAAAGCTGTAACCGTGTAGTTCAGATAACATGTACGACGCTTAAAAAATAATTATATTGTTATAAAATCGTACTATATAACTCAAATTACAGAAATGTGTACTGGAAACAAACGTAAGTTTTGATAAATACGTAAAAGTGTATTTATTTATTTACGAATGGCGAAGGTTGACAAAAACAAACGCTTGTTCACACGAGTCAAATGCCAACTGCTCTGGTACAGCAAACAGTGCAAAATATCCGACAGAGACCGAGTGGGGCAGCGAGTCACGCGTTTCCGCCGCATTTTGCGGATTGCGGATCCGCTTAATTTTGTGCGGGATCCGCCAGACTGTCTAGTGATGCGGGATCCCGTGGGACTGCGGGATCCCGCTTTGCTGGATTGCAATCCCTGTGGGGGAGCTATCGTAGCTGCTTTGATCAAAATGTCGTTCATTTTGCAAGCGCAGAAAAAGATATTTACCTACCGTGCCCAAAGAAGTTTCATTTGAAAATAATACAACCGTCGCATGAAGGTGCGGCACGCATGCATGACGACTTTGGCAGCTCATATCTTGCAGAATACACAAATAAATAAAAATTTACTAAAACAAAACTGATTGCTGCTTTGAATCACCGATGCTACTCAAAAGGGTAGGAAATAAATGAGTTACTCCGGAGTTACTGTAAGGATTATTCTTACTACATGGTTTTGCCGTCAATAAAAATACCTTGTGAGATTTCACCTCACCGCACCGTCACGATGAAATCAACAGGGTTTGCTTTCCGCCGTTTGGATGTGTACAAAGAAAAAAAAAAAAAAAAAAAAAAAAAAAAATAACGGGCATTGTGGGAGTCGCGCTAGTGTTCTGTACTCTAATGCACTCGTGAGTTCCCACTTCACCCATCATCAATCTGTAAATATATGTATATATTTAACGTAATATGTATAAACTCTGTAAATTAAATAAGACTTGACAGCAGTAGTAATATGTTTAGTCCGTAGTGGAGATAGTAAGTTTTCTTGTAAAATTAGTAATTTTTACTGTTAATAGTTGGCAGCAGTGTAAGGCGAGAACCGCAAGAGAGAGAGGGAGAGAAGGTTGCTAGTTAGCAGTGATGGCGTGCTTGGCATGTTCGAACTAATATGGAGTACAAGCTCTTCGTATGTTAAGCGTTGACAAAATGCAAAGTAAATGTGTGAAATGTTTTGTAAGAGTAGGTGAGTAGGTATATATGTATATATGCATTATTTGTTGACCGAGTTCGCAGTAGGCAAGTATTAAACGTCTTCAGTTAGAAAAAAGCTCGGTTTTGACTAACAAGAATCAGATTTCGTATAAGCCTATTTTTTTAATGATACTTGGCGACTGATTAATTTGAACAACAAGCGAGGGGAGTAAACACCTACCAACTCACCAACCCTACCCACCATCCCACACACACACACACACACACACACACACACAGATATATATACCAACAGTCTTCCGGGCACGGGCTGATAATGTGTAGAGTTAAAAATCTCAAAGAGTTCTGCATGTAATAACGTCAAGAGGTAGCAGCAAATATATCGAACACAAACAGTCGGTTGATTTAATGATAGGAGCGTTGACACACATGTCGCAGTTCAGTTACAGTGAGGTACCGCTAGGTTCAGCTGTGTTCTAGCGTAATCGATAATCTCTAATATAACTTACTGTGATTTCACCATATGGCAGCTGCCTCACCCAGTAGAAGGTAAACAATATTAATACATTGAAAACTTGCACCTACTTTTCTCTTTTCGGGTTTGCGTTGCATTTTTTTTGCTGATGTCGCCAACGTTTCGGCATTAACGTGGAGCCTTCGTAAGGGCTTCTGTCTATCTCGCCGTCTGGTGCTTTTTTTTAATAAACTTGAACACTTCATTCACTGTCGGTTATTTTCACCAGTGAAATTAAGTGTCAAGTTTATTAAAAAAGCACCAGACGGCGAGATAGACAGAAGCCCTGACGAAGGCTCCACGTTAATGCCGAAACGTTGGCGACATCAGCAAAAAAAAAAAAGTGCAACGCAAACCCGAAAAGAGACAAGTAAGTGCAATTTTTCAATAATGACGCCTGTGGAAAGTGTGAAATTTTATAATATTAATATATGGTAAAGTAAGCCTAAAATAAAAGTTTTTCATTGTTTCGCTAACAGCTTACAAACCTTATTGGTTGTAAGTATGTTTCACTAGTATTTGGCGACAGCTCATGTATGAGTAAGGTGCGGTACATACTTGGCCTTTCATGTAGTGATATTAGCGGAGACTGTCGATACATAGAAATCAACCCTCGAACGTATAAATACCCGCTGAAGCCTTGCACTTTGCAGACATAAAGAGGGGGTGGCATGAAACTATTCCGTGAAGAGGCGCCCCCCATATGTCCCGCACCCGTCCAAATTATTGCTTAACGTATTTTGTATTGTTTTCTTCGTCAAATGTGCAATTCTGACGCGTAGATTGTTGGCCATCGTAGCTGGACTTAAATGTCTCGCCTTACAGAATGCTGTCAGAAATTTAAACTGTAAACATCCTCATACATACGATACAAATAGAAAAAACTCAACGATGGTATTTACACAAAATCAAAGGTCCATTGTCACGCAAAACCAAGTTTAATCTGATACATTCCTATAAAGCTAATAATAGGGTTTGGCCAAAAACGGAACAAACTCGCATAATGATTTCACGAATGTGTGCGCTTAGAGCGTTAATCCTTGATGCAGTGTATAACCTCTGAATTGCATTAAGAATCTTTGGTGTGTAACTTGTTAAGCCAAAAACAAATTCTTATTTATTGCCCCAGTACACTGGTAAGGCTTACTGCAGTCTTTAAATTACATCTCGCGTTTTCAAACTATATAAACGCATTCAAGAGCCAATTAAGTGATGTATACCTGATACCAAGACAATAATATCCCTCTGCAGATTTATATGATTATGTAGAGAATATTACAGCATATGGCTGGTGTTCGAAATACATTTCTATTTTCGCTTTGATTCTGTTTTTATAGAGGCTTCGAAACGAAAATTCAGTCACAAAATATCTTAATCCTTTCCTTGTTGCCGATACACTCTAATTAAAATACAAATTTAAAAAAATTTTTAAATATGATATTAGGTTTTTGCTAACTGCAACGCATAAATTCTACAAATGTAGACATCAATGGGTCCGCACGCGTACGGAATAATAAAAATAATTACTACGTTTTCAGAGGGGGTTTATAGGAAATGCTGCCACGTTTAAATACAAAGTATGGTTTTACGCAACTTTTGTTCTTGGAGTATGTTGAATTATTACGTAAGTTATCGGTCAGTCATAAAACTGATGTTAACGGAGTCCCTGACGACAGTTACAAGTGCAGTATTTGAGCGGTTAAGCAGTAGTGGTTTCATCAGTTATATGCCATTAAGGATTGCAATCCCGCAGTGTTTTCAATCCCGCGGGATCCGCGCGGGATTTGCGCAAATCCCGCGGGATACCGCGGAAGCCGTGCGGGATTGGTACAAACAGTTTTTTAACGCATATATTTAAAACATAGTTACTTAAAACGTTAATAAATTAAATAATAATCAAATTAATAAATAATTTTAATGTTAAATGATAAAAATTAACAATTAACAATATTTTGATTGGCGAAATGATATTAAAACTTTTTAGCGTGTCTTAAGTGTATTTCGAGGTTTTACACTTTTGTTTTTAAATCTAAACCAATTTTTAAATAAATAATAAAAATGGAAAATATTGAGTCTTATTATGTGCCTTACAAAACATCACATAAGTTTAAAAAATATGGTTAACACCAAGAAAAGCATTCCATTTCACAAACTGAAGTGAATATACTCTGTAAAGTGTAGACTTGGCACAGAACAAGATCTCATAACTTTTTGTCACTGCACAAGCACGAGACTTGGCCTTTTTTTTTCGTGATTCATTATTATATCTCCTGATTCCTTGATTGATATTACAATTGATCCAATCTTATTCAAAGAAACTACTCACCAACACGTAAACTGTCAAGTATTTCAGATTTACTTATGTGGCGTAACGACGTTTTTAGAGTGGAAATTATTATTTTTTAGTAAGAAAGGAGACTTTCTCGGCGAATGATTGCAGTGAAGTGCTCATAGGTTGTATCTCCGGATTTCATTGCAAACACACGAAATTACACACGTGATGAAGACGGCGGAGGCAGCCGTCGAAGTATGTTGTGCCTACAACACTTTTTATTAACACCCGTGAAAATTTCATTATAACTTTTTTTACATTTAGTCGAAATAATAACAACGAGAGGAGGGATTAATCGAAAGCCTGAGCGGCACATGTAAGCAGGTAGCTTTCGTCAAAGAAAAGCATTGAGGCAGCGGCAAAACAACAATAAGTCAAAGGATATACAATTTCCTATTGATAGCTGTTAAATAAATAGGTTCGCGATCGTTAAAATTACGATAACATTAGTTTCATATCAACGAATAATCAAATTTTCAGCCACAAAATAGGAAATTGTCACAATTACTTTATCTGCAAATACAGAAAATGGTAATAATGAAACCATGAATAAAAAGCTGTAACCGTGTAGTTCAGATAACGTGTGCGACACATAAAAAATAATTATATAGTTAGAAAATCGTACTTAACACGCACCATAACTCAAATTACAGAAATGTGTACTCGAAACAAACGTAAGTTTTGATGAATAAGTAAAAGTGTATTTATTTACTTACGAATGACGAAGGTTGACAGAAACAAACGTTTGTTCACACGAGTCAAATGCCAACTACAAGGGTACAGTCAAACAGTGCAAAATATCCGACAGAGACCGAGTGGGGCAGCGAGTCACGCAGACTGACACGCGTTTCCGCCGGATTTTGCGGATTGCGGATCCGCATAATTTTCTGCGGGATCCACCAGACTGTGTAATGATGCGCGATCCCGCGGGATTGCGGGATCCCGCTTTGCTGGATTGCAATCCCTATATGCGATAGTGACAGCCGTCAACCGAGGACATTACAGACGGGTTTTGCTAGTTGAGCGAGGCGCCTACAGCTTAGGCAACTAAAGCTACAATGCAGCAAAGCGGGTAGGCTACATAGAGGGCGGAAGGTACAACATCACAGCAAGCTGATAAAGAAAATCTGAAAATCTTGCTAAGAACGACGAATTCAGCGTTAATTATACCACCCAATAGCGTTACCATGATGTGAATTAATTACCAACGCACGGCGTTATTAGAATTACCCTTGCGTACCATGGTAGTAATTTTTTCATGATATTGAGTAACATTTTCGAAAAAAAATGTCGAGGATTCGTGAAAAACCAAAAAGGTTACTCAATGAACGGTCTAAATTGTGTCATACATCAGCCAATGTCGCCAGGCGAAATACACTTCTGAACAAATTCGCTGCGCTTTTTGGAATACCTGTTTGGCGATAGCATAATCGATGCGGTGCGCGAAAATTAATCTTTATGTCTCCATTAGAAGCCCCTATTTTTTTGAATTTTTTGTTGATATGTTAAGCTATGCCATAGGATCTGAACCTTTCATGGCCTACAGCTTACTGTCGGGGAAAAAATTGCTAGCGCCCCGTTTTCAGAAAAGAAAACGATACCAATTCCTCTTCTTGTAATAAATAATTTAATCCATAGAACTCCAACAGTTTTTCTAAACGACGATTGAATGGCGCCGTCCTAGGTGAAGTGTACGATTTCATATCCAGAAAACTAGGACAGATTTATAAAATAATTTTATTAAGAATATTGGCATATTGTCTACAGTTCGATTAACAAAAACATATTACGCAAAAATATTGATATGAGGGCTAACTTCGGTGTGGTCGTACTAGTTTTTGATATTTGGCGCCTTATTTGTCGTCAGTAATCTTGAATCTCCGCGTTCCACTAATTGCAATCTGTTTGTTTTCCTCGATCATTACTGAATTTTGATGTATCTGTAACTTGTTGTCAATGTATAATAATATTATCAATTATATAGTAATATTGACATTACTAATAAGTGTATGTACTGTTCCACATCCCCGAGATTATTCTCACATGGGATCAAAGTGAACATATCTATCTATCTATCTAAGTACACTTGTACATGAGTATAAGATGTGATGTGACTATTATCACCAATAGAAACTGATATTATTTATAGGTAAGATTGAAACCAAGGCAATATGAAAATATTTTTACCATGTAAAAGAATTGTGATGTTAGTACCACACATTATATATTTTTTTTTTTTTTCCGTGGTTAAGATTTTGTAATGTTCTTATTGGAGAGTAACTGAAGGAACTGTATAAACTATGACATTATTGCACTGTCTTAATATTGGTTTTTGTAATTGTGGAAGTGTAATGAAACATTCAACCATCAAATAAAAAAAATCTATCTATCTATCTATCTATCTATCTATCTATCTATCTATCTATCTATCTATCTATCTATCTATCTATCTATCTATCTGTTAGTAAACTGCCGACCAGAAGCGGGTAGGCGTTGGGAATACTGTGTCTATACTGTATGTGTGTTGGTTGTAGCCTACCGAGACCAGGTTAAGCCTTGAATTGTCTGTGAATGTGTACACATCCCTGTTACAACTAGGGTTGTCAGCCACAGAGGTTATTGTAGAAACATAGTGGTGTACATGAAATTTATTACGAGAAGAGTAATTGAAAACTGATAAAGGTCCCAAAACTGTAAAATCAGTTTGTATGTTCGCACATCGCCCACAAACTAAGGAATGGATTTTTAACGAAATATCACATAGGAATATTTCGTGTGAGTGGTTACAATATACGTATGATACCTTTTATCCTGATTAAAATATACCTTCCCATGACTAGTAAAAAAAAACGTTTTTTTTCTGACTTGAAAAAAAAACGAAAAAAAATTGTGAAAAAAAACATGTTTTTTTCTGGGTCATGTTTTTTTTCATAACTAATAAATTTCATATGTTTAAGGCATTTATCGTTTAATATGACTGTTTTAGACTTTATACTAAGTACTTTTCTTAATTTTTAAATCTACTATATTTTTCTGGTTCAGTACAAAAAAAAATTACAAAAATATTGGCAACATTGACTGAAGTATTCTTTTACGAACGGGGATTCCCCGAATAGACCAGCTTGCACGAGAAGGAATCCCCGTTGTTTGGATTGATACTCACTATTTGAACTAGTGCTGCCAGCCCTATAAATTTATCTGTAGACCTATGGATCTTTTCAAAAAATTAGGAATTTTAAATTTATCAACGGTTTTTGCCTCTTTTTATTACTTATTGTACTTTCCTTATATTCGAATACTTGTTAAACTCGCAGCATATAGTGATACTGAGTCATTAAATTGTCAGTTATTATGAATCATTTCCTTGCAACCGTTGGCATAAACCAACCATTGAAAAGAAACAAATCTCATATTTTGTATGATAATAGATTTAAATATTCAAACTTAAAAGACCGTAATATGGAACTATCGGTGCAGTGTTTATGCACAGTGTGTACTTTGCTCACAATTTAAAATTGCAATCTCAAAATCTTTTGTTTACAATACAACCAGTAAAAGAAAATGTAACTACTTCTGAAGTTATGGATCTAGAGGAGACAGAAGAAGAAACAGAAAATTCCGACTCCGACCGAACTAGTGTTGGTAGTGCTGATACTAGTGAATGTGGTACTGACCAAGAGGATGGATAAAAAGTTATGTTACCTGTATAGATACATTTATGAATCATTATGTATGTCATTATATGATTTAGTAAGATTTAAAACACACATGTAAAATGTAACTTCCGTAAATAAAACTATAATTTATCAAATATATTGTTTTCTGAAAAAAAAAAATTTAGAAGAAAAAACTATGGTGCTAGGTTTTTTTTACAAATATGATTTTTTTTTTTCACTACCTATGACACACAGTGGCCAAAACGACACATTTTCAAATTTCCGCCCGTCTGTGCGTGTTCGTACCAAAAACTAACGAACGAATTTAAACGAAATTGAGTAAATGTTATCAGCTAACGTATAGGATACTGATCGGTTCATGAAATACAGGGCGAATTTCGTGTATCCATAGCTGGCGGAGCTGTCTCGCAGTCCAAATGTTGTAGCCAATAAGAATCGTGAATGCGGTGATGATGTGTTCGAATGTGGAATTCTATAACAGAGTTCATATCACACACATACAAATAAAGCAGTTTGTTCCATCACACGCCAGGTGGCACAGAGGGCAACGCTGAAGTGTGTCTGACGTCACCAACCAACGGAATCTCCCCCTCTTAGCGGTGGTTTCGAGGCGAGCATTAAGTAAAATCAAATTCGGCAGCTGAGGACGGAATCGAATGAAGCGGCGAAACGTTACTACTCATTTGCGTTTACCTTCGCAGCCAGCATTGCTTTGACAGTTTAGCTGTGAATTAACAGCGCAAATACCCCGTGGACGAAGTCGCAGGTACAGCAAGTCGATCACTGAAAGAAACGTTACTGGAAGATTTCATCTCACACGATGCAAAAATTACCATTCCGTAGGACGGACGAAAGTATAAGGATTCCGTTCTTTCGCGACCGGATATTACAACACGTAGAAGACCAGACGGAGAAGTAAAGAAATTGCAGGAAGACTATGAATTGTAAGTTACTATTGATGAGATCCCTGCAGAACTTCTTAAATCTCTAGGAGAGGAAGGAATCGAAAGATTATTCAAGCTGATATCAAAAAGTTATGAAACAGGAGAAATTCCAACTGATTTTAATAAAAATATCATCTTCACACTTCCAAAGAAAGCACAAGCCGACAAATGTGAGAATTATCGCACAATTAGTCTAACAACACATGCTTCAAAATTACTGATCAGAATAATATACAGAAGGATGGAAAGGGTAGTAGAAGAGATAGTAGGTGAAGATCAGTTTGGGTTTAGGAAAAATCGCGGTACAAGGGAAGATATTCTGTCTTTAAGATTAATACTTGAAGGGCGGATCAAGAAAAACAAAGATACTTTTATGGGATTTGTTGACTTAGAAAAAGCTTTTGATAGTGTTGGTTGGACAAGATGTTCAAAATTTTAAAGAAGTCAGGTCTAAAGTATCGAGATAGAAGAATACTCTATAAACTATATAAGAACTAAGTGGCTGTAATAAAAGTAGAGAATCACAAAAGACATGCATCAGTTAAAATGGGTGTGAGACAAGGTTGTAGTCTATCCCCGTTAATATTCAACTTGTACGTAGAAGAAGTAACGAAGAAAGTCAAAGAAACATTTCCATGTCGCATAGGTTTTCAGGGAGAAAAAAACAGTATGTTACGATTTGATGATGACATTGTCTTGTTTGAGGATATTGAGAAGTTACTGAATGGCATGAACAAAATACTGAAGGAAGATTTTGGACTGAATATAAATCAAAGCAAGACTAAAGCGATGAAATGGAGCAGAAATGATACCAATACTAATAGATTAAATATAAAAATAGGATCGGATGCAATAGGAGAAGTGAGTGAGTTCTGTTATTGGGAAGCAAAATTACAACCGATGGCCGAATCAGGAATGATGTTAAAAGCAGAATAGCACTAGCAAAAAGAGCCTTCATGAAAAAGAGAAATCTTTTAGTTTCAAATATTGATCTAGGAATTAGAAAGAACTTTTTAAAACTCTTTGTGTGGAGCACAGCACTTTATGGTAGCGAAACATGAACTTTAGGAATACCGGAAATAAAGAAAATTGAAGCATTTAAATGTAGTGCTACAGAAGAATGCTGAAAATTAGGTGGACAGACAAAGTAAGAAATGAACGAGTTTTGGAAATGATGGGTGAGAAAAGAAGTTTGTGGAAGAAGCTTACAGACAGAAGAGACAGGCTGGTAGGTCATATTTTGAGACATGCTGGATTGGTTAATTTGTTAGTGGAGGGAACAGTGGAAGGTAAGAACTGTAGAGGAAGACAGAGATTAGAATATATGAAGCAGATAATTGAGGACGTGGGTTGTAGGGGAAATGTAGAAATGAAGAGGTTAGCACAGGATAGGAAGGGATGGAGGTTTGCATCAAACCAGTCTAAAGACTGACAACAGCAAAAAAAAAAAAAAAAAAAAAAAAAAAAAAAAAAAAAAAAAAAAAAAAAAAAAAAAAAAACTGAAGAACTAACATTGAACCTTGAGGTGTAGAGTTCAGCTGCTTTTCAATGCCCTGTCTCAAAAGTGATTTCAACTGTCTTTCGATATAAATTTGACAGTAACACTCAGCTGCAGGGCTGCCAACTAACAGAGGTTAGTATCAGTTACCACTATCTGCTAATTGGTTGACTTGATTATTATTTCACAAAGGGTTATAAGATGAACCTGTACGATGCATCAACAGTTTGATCCACTCATGATTTGCTGACAAAAAAAAAAATGTAATCAGTACAGGTGAATCAGCTTTATTCCTGAAGTAGTCTGACAGCGTTTTAGCACTGCTAAATAATAACACTCTAGTGTGATCTCAGAGATCTAGCAACACAGTACAATACACTTTATTATTATTTTGCTATCGTCAGTCTTTCGACTGGTTCAATGCAAAGCTGTATCTGTTCCTATCTTGCGCTAACTTCTTCATTTCAACATACGCATTATAATACACGTACTCAATTATATGCTTCATGTATTTTAACCTTTGTCTTCCTCTACAGTTATTATGAAACAGAACGGATATTAGAAGTGAAAACGTCAATAGGCGTGTTACGAGATGTTCGGGAGGGGATAACTCTGTGAGTTCGCAAGAAGCAACCTGTTGCTCGCGTCAGATCACGCCAACTGTTGCGCGTATAATATGCGCGCAGGGCGCTTTTCGCAAAATCTTTATACAAACACACAATTTTTATCCGATTTTAAAGGATGTTTACATATGTATGTTTTAAAACAAATAGAAAAACACTGATGACGTTTGATTTACACAAACCCAAACTCTCTCCTCCTTTCAACTCTCACCTTAATTTCTGTCGCCATTCTTCATACAAACCCACAGTTTTTATCAGATTTTCATACTAGTTATGACACGTACGCTTCAAAACAAGGCGGTCTGGTAGCTCAACGGTTAAAGCGCTTACATACGAAAGTTCTCCGCGATATTTAGTTTTCTGAAGTGAAAACTTCTGTAGGCACGTTGGGTAATTTTTGAATGGGTAAAATCTTATGTATCACCTGTGCTCTGGTGCCTCAGTGGCTTAGATGTCTGAAAGGTCCCCAGTTCGAGTCCATGTTTCGACCTTCACCTCTACCGTAGCTTGTGCAAGTTGATGTATGCTTCCGTGGTTCACATTCCACGTTAAACTGTAGGTCCCCTGTACCTGGTAGCACTACCGGGTTAGGTTAAGGTGGCTAAGACAGGGGTGATATGCGCAGCCAGTAGAAACCCTGTCACCAGGTCATTACGACCACACGGAATTATTATTATTTAGTATATCTGTAGGTCCCCTAAACCTGGTAGCACTACCGGGTTAGGTTAAGGTGGCTAAGACAGGGGCGGAATGCGCAGCCAGTAGAAACCCTGTCACCAAGTCATTACGACCACACGGAATTATTACTATTTAGTATATCTGTAGGTTCCCTGTACCTGGTAGCACTACCGGGTTAGGTTAAGGTGGCTAAGACAGGGGCGGAATGCGCAGCCAGTAGAAACCCTGTCACCAGGTCATTATGACCACACGGAATTATTATTATTTAGTATATCTGTAGGTCCCCTGTACCTGGTAGCACTACCGGGTTAGGTTAAGGCGGCTAAGACAGGGGTGGAATGCGCAGCCAATAGAAACCCTGTGACCAGGTCATTACGACTACACGGAATTATTTTTATTTAGTATATCTGTAGGTCCCCTGTACCTGGTAGCACTACCGGGTTAGGTTAAGGCGGCTAAGACAGGGGTGGAATGCGCAGCCAATAGAAACCCTGTCACCAGGTCATTACGACCACACGGAATTATTATTATTAAGTATATCTGTAGGTCCCCTGTACCTGGTAGCACTACCGGGTTAGGTTAAGGCGGCTAAGACAGGGGCGGAATGCGCAGCCAATAGAAACCCTGTCACCAGGTCATTACGACCACACGGAATTATTATTATTTAGTATATCTGTAGGTCCCCTGTACCTAGTAGCACTACCGGGTTAGGTTAAGGCGGCTAAGACAGGGGCGGAATGCGCAGCCAATAGAAACCCTGTCACCAGGTCATTACGACCACACGGAATTATTATTATTTAGTATATCTGTAGGTCCCCTGTACCTGGTAGCACTACAGGGTTAGGTTAAGGCGGCTAAGACAGGGGCGGAATGCGCAGCCAATAGAAACCCTGTCACCAGGTCATTACGACCACACGGAATTGTTGATAATTAGTGACGTGTTGAGTGTATGATGTTTATACTTTTAAGTTTTCAATTCTTTCGGTCACCAATCACTGCCATTTTTTTTTTTTTTTTTTTTTTTTTTTTTTTTTTTTTTAATAGTAGTACTATTATGTAGGAACTTGAAATTTGTCGCCCTTATGAATCAAATCGTCTATTGAAAGTACAGATATTAAAGAGAGCTATATTTAACATTGTTTGCAAATTTCGCTGTTACGTTGCCGTAGTATATTAAAACTGTTATACTGAGAGTGCGCATTGCTCTCTGATGTTTATCTCAGCGGGGCAGTGGCGCTGGCAGTGAGCGGCAACGCGTCGCGGCGGGTGCAGGCATTGCTAATGGTACGCGTGTTGAGCCCTGTGTCGCGCAACCACAGCTTAATCTGCTCCTAATGGTATTACCAGCGCACCCACCGGCAATGCGGGGCATCGCTACGCTCTCGAGTACTCGGCTTCAAACCCCACCGAGGTTCGCAGAAATGCTTTGTCTCTTCGCTACGACAGAGCGTGGTGGGCGAGCGGTTAACGCTCTGGCCTCGCATTCGGGAGGACGGCGGTTCGAATCCCCGTCCGGGCATCCAGATTTGGGTTTTCCCATGGTTTCCCCAAATCACTCCAGGCGAATGCCGGGATGCTTCCTTCAGAAAGGCCATGGCCCAATCCCATAACCTCGACGTCGCTAGGAAGCTGGGTTAAGGTGTAGGTCCTGCCACCACTGAGGCGGAATCCGCGGTGAATTGACGGCTGACGGAACAGCTGCATTTCACTAATCGCGAACGTATTTGCAAAACGTCTTTGTATCAACGATAATGCAATCATCTTTGATTTATTGTCTGTGATATTTGGTAACTGATGGAGGCGTATTGGCAGACTTAGTGACTGTTAAGGAAGCTACATAGTGTGGGGCGTACATTTGTCTAGTACAGGGGTCCCCAAACATTTTATTCCGTCGACCCCTTCATAAGATATTTGCTTTCTTATCGACCCCCAGATTAAGTATTTAATAAAAACATTAATTAATTATTGGCATTTCTAATGTTAAACAATAAGCAGACCTACATAACAACTCAACGAAATAATTTACGGTTCCCATCCGAAGCAAGAATGATGTTAAAAGCAGAATAGAGTCTTACAGAAAGAAGAGACATGCTGGATTGGTTAATTTGTTAGTGGAGGGAACAGTCGAAGGTAAGAACTGTAGAGGTAGATAGAGATTAGAATATATGAAGCAGATAATTGAGGACGTGGGTTGTAAGGGGTATGTAGAGATGAAGAGGTTAGCACAAGACAGGAAGGGATGTAGGATTGCATCCAGGGTCGGCGCTAGGATTTTCGGGCCCGGGGTAAAATGTGCGACTTTTTTTTTTTAGCTCTACAGGCGACAATGGGCGTATTCTTGGCTTCATGGCCTGAGGGCCTCTATAGTCGGTGATCGGGCCCCCCATCAGCCGGCGGGGCCCGGGTACTTTTGACCCGCTAGCCCCCCCCCCCCCCCTAACGCCGGCCCTGATTGCATCAAACCAGCTGATGATAGCAAAAAAAGAAAATTACAGAAAAATAAAAAAATAATAATAATAAAAAAATTGATCGGTAGCAACGGACCATAACCTAACAGGGTGCGAGTCGAAAACCGTAAAATATATAAAATAAGGGACAAAACCCGTTGGTTGGTAAGAATACAGTTTCCATTATAATTAATAAAAGAGCTACAAAACTGTGAGAAAAAGCAGCAAAATTAATCTGCCCGGATGACTGCTTTCACTAATTCACAATACAAAAAAAAAAAAAAAGAACACGCACCAAAAATTTACTGAAGAACAGTGAAACCGCCATATTAGTGAGCATACATGACGTCAAAAAGTATTAAAAAAAATAAAGCCACTGAGGTACAAAAATCAAAAATCTGAATCACCGGTGCAAAGCGGGTATCGCTAATCATAAGATTATACAAATCACAACAATTAAAATTTTATAAAAATTTTGTATTTTTTTTTTGTCTCGAAAGTTGGTATGTCATTCTTAAGATATCGAGAAATTTCAGAAAATTTATGACAATGTATTTTTAAGAAGAGACAACTTTCTTTTTAAAATGAAATTCTGTAAATTTATTTGTTGTAGCAAAAATTAGAGTACCAACTTAAGAAAACGAAAGTGTTGTTCGTACTACTCACCAGAGGATCTTGTCAGTGGTCTCTTTGCAGCTTGGGAACTCTTTATAATGCATTCACGCTAGTCTTGTAGGCCGGAGGAGATACAGGAACCACCCGGAGCTAGCTGGTGACTATCAGGAGCTGTGCTCGACAATCATTCACACAGCCCTGCACAGACTCTCTACAGAGGGAGATGCAACTGACGGTCGACAGAAGTGAAGTCCCTGACCAGGGGTATTATCGCCGTGAGGTTGGCCTCACTGTGGGCGCGGTGCGAGCTCTGACCGCGGAGGAAACAGCTGTCTCCGGAGTCGGCTACGCTAGGGTGTTTGTCTGCGGAAGGTTGTCCCCAC
>JARYHS010005557.1:5387498-5512828 GCA_031002005.1 Vandiemenella viatica | reverse complement strand
TACTTTTACTTATATTTCCTGCACCAGACCAGTACATAAGGATTTCCTTGATCCCGCTTTGTCCGTTGCTGGTTTTATTCCGATACTCACGCTGTAAATCAAATTACCGGGTGTCCACAAATGAATATCGGGGTTTTAATGCTTTATAAGATTTATTACATTATCCTTACAGTTATAAATGATATGTCAAATGAAAGAGCAACTCATACAGTTTTGTTCGTTGGCACTAGTGCGCATGTGCGTGAAATGTTTCCGCTGCGATCAGCTAGAATGCGGTAGTAGCAAAGATGGCGACTAGTGAAGAGAAAGCGTTTTGTGTTTTACAGTTTGCAAAGACTGATTCCGTAGTTATTGTGCAGCGTGCGTTCCGCATTAAGTTCGGGCGTGATCCTCCAAGTGACAATAACATCCGTAGATGGTATCATCAGTTTGAAGATACAGGCTGCCTTTGTAAAGGGAAGAGCGCGGGACGACCAAGAGTTAGCGAAGAGACTGTTGAGCGAGTGAGAGAGTCGTTCACTCGTAGCCCAAAGAAATCTGTTCGGAAGGCTAGTCGCGAATTAGAAATTTCTAAGTCGACTGTTTGGAAAGTTTTAAGGAAACGCTTGCAACTACGTCCTTACCGTTTACAGTTGTTACAGGCTCTAAAGCCTGCAGACCATGGTTTACGTGCCAAATTCGATAACGAAATGTTGTTACATGACGATGAAGATTTTCTACATCATGTTGTCTTCAGTGTTGAATCGACCTTTCACCTCAGTGGACATGTTAACACTCATAATGTGCGGATCTGGGGCTCAGAAAATCCTCAAGAGATCATACAAGTGCAACGAGACTCCCCTAAAATCAATGTTTTTTGTGCCGTATCCCGGCGGAAAGTTTACGGACCTTTCTTTTTTGATGAACCGACTGTAACTGGTACTTCTTACCTTGATACACTAGAGCAATGGCTCTTCCCTCAGTTGGAACAATATGAACCAGAGAACTTCATTTTCCAGCAAGATGGTGCGCCACCTCACTGGCATAACGAAGTAAGCGGTTGGTTGAACGTAACTGTACCCGACCGCTGGATTGGCCGCAAGGAGCCCAATGACAGAGCTTGCTAAGCGTGGCCTCCACGTTCACCTGACCTAACGCCATGCGATTTCTACCTTTGGGGTTTCATCAAGGATCGTGTGTATGTGCCTCCGTTACCAGCCGACCTCCTTGAATTACGACAGAGGATTGAAGCAGCTGTTGCAACAGTTACTGAAGACACACTGCTCAACGTTTGGGAAGAACTCGGCTACAGACTTGATGTGTGCCGTGTGACAAATGGTGCCCACATAGAACACTTGTAAGCTTGTATATAAAACTGTTTGAGTTGCTCTTTCATTTGACATATCATTTATAACTGTAAGGATAATGTAATAAATCTTATAAAGCATTAAAACCCCGATATTCATTTGTGGACACATTTGTGTGTACCGTATTATTAATCAAATTCTTATCATACAAACTTAAAATCAACTCCTTTGTTTGTATCTATATTTCAATCTCAAATAAAACACTTTCTACTTATCTCACAACTTCTATATTTTCCATTTAACAGACAATTATCTTTTCCAAAGTCATATTACATTATCTTTATTAAACCCTAATTTCCTTCCCCTCAGGCTATTATTTTATTGTTATTAATCCCGCCAGGATTCTTCGTGGCTTCCATCTAGCCATTCTGTTTTATCTTTTCTCTTAAACCATATTCTTTCCTCAACCAACACGTCCTCTTCCTTCCAATTCTTTTCTTCAACTCTATTCGACTGTTATTTACTTTCCAGAGATCTCATTATATCCATCTTGATATGCTTTGACCTTGGAACTTAAAATTCAGAGTTAGTAAGTTACATACAATTACAATTATTAAATAAAAAGTAGCTGTATTATATGGAAATAGACTTTACTTACGAAAAAAAAGATAAATTTTGGTATAAAATAGATTTTTATTTTGATTTTAAATTTATTTTTGATAAAATATTAAAATCTAAACAATTATTAATTTAATTTTCCACCTCCGCAGATGTCAAGCGCTGCCGTGAGACGTGTAAAGCGGCCCCAACACGGTCAATATTATTGCACAATATTTACAGTTGCACAATAATATTGAACGTCTGTAGGTTAGATTGAGAGGTTGTGCAATATTATTGAGTGAATCTAAACAGTTTGAAATATATTGTGCAACCTGAAATACATTGTGCCTAGGGATTGCAATCCAGCAAAGCGGGATCCCGCAATCCCGCGGGATCCCTCATCATTAGACAGTCTGGCGGATCCCGCACAAAATTAAGCGGATCCGCAATCCGCAAAATCCGGCGGAAACGCGTGTCAGTCTGCGTGACCCGCTGCCCCACTCGGTCTCTGTCGGATATTTTGCACTGTTTGCCTGTACCCTTCCAGTTGGCATTTGACTCGTGTTAACAAACGTTTGTTTTTGTCAACCTTCGTCATTCGTAAGTAAATAAATACACTTTTACGTATTCATCAAAACTTGCGTTTGTTTCGAGTACACATTTCTGTAATTTGAGTTATGGTGCGTATTTAGTAAGATTTTCTAAATATGTAATTATTTTTTAAGTGTCGCACACGTTATCTGAAATACACGGTTACAGCTTTTTATTCACGGTTTCATTATTCCCATTTTCTGTATTTGCAGATAAAGTAATTGTGACAATTTCCTAATTTGCGGCTGAAAATTTGATTATTCGTTGATATGAAACTAATGTTATTGTAATTTTAACGATCGCGTACCTATTCATTTAACAGCTATCAAAAGGAAATTATATATCCTTTGACTTACTGTTGTTTTGGCCGCTGCCTCAATGCGTTTCTTTGACGAAAGCCGCCTGCTTACATGTGCCGCTCCGGCTTTCGATTAATTCCTCTTCTCCTTGTTATTATTTCGACTAAAGGTAAAAAAAAAAGTTATAATGAAATTTTCACGGGTATATCGACGAATTGTGTTGTAGGAACACCATACTTCGACGGCTGCCTCCGCCGTCTTCCTCACGTGTGTAATTTCGTGTGTTTGCAATGGAATCCGGAGATGCAACCTATGAGGACTTCACTGCAATCATTCGCCGAGAAAGTCTCCTTTCTTACTAAAAAATAATAATTTCCACTCTAAAAAAACGTCGTTACGCCTCATAAGTAAATCTGAAATACTTGACAGTTTACGTGTTGGTGAGTAGATTCTTTAATAACATTGAATCAACTGTAATATCAATCAAGGAATCAGGAGATATAATAATGAATCACGCAAAAAAGGCCAAGTCTCGTGCTTGTGCAGTGACAAAAAGTTATGAGATCTTGTTCTGAGCCAAGTGTACACTTTACAGAGTATATTCACTTCACTTTGTGAAATGGAATGCTTTTCTCGGTGTTATGGAACGTTTATTTAGAATTAAAAAAAAAGAAAAAACTCTGGTAACTTGGCCACTAAGCAAACCATATTTTTAAACTTATGTGATGTATTTTAAGGCACATAATATGACCTAAGACTCAATATTTTCCATTTTTATTATTTATTTAAATGTTGGTTTAGATTAGAAAACAAAAATGTAAAACCTCGAAATACACTTATACACGCTAAAAAGTTCTAATCTCATTTTGTCAATCAAAATATTGTTTACTGTTAATTTTTATCATTTAACATTAAAAATTATTTATTAATTTAATTATTATTTAATTTATTAACGTTTTAAGTAACTATGTTTTAAATATATGCGTTAAAAAACTGTTTGTACCAATCCCGCACGGATCCCGCGGGATTGGCGCAAATCCCGCGCGGATCCCGCGGGATCGAAAACACTGCGGGATTGCAATCCTTAATTGTGCCGTCTGTGGGTGATATTGCGCAATATCCCCTCAGTTGGTCTCGAGACACGGGCGCGATCACTAGTCTCCTCTTGTATTTTGACACTGTAATATTTTTTTCATTGATTTTTTCTTCTGAAAATGAATGCAGAAGTGAAGTGAGTGCAAGATTTACCAGCATTATGGAATGTCAAAGCGTCCGAATATTAAAACAGATAGGAAAAAATAAGGCTTACGAAATTCTGCTGCACAAATATAAAGAGAAACATGCAATTACTACGAGGGAAGATGTTACAAAGAGGATCGATTCTTTGAGGACCAACTACGGAAAAGAAGTAAAACGAAATAAAGATACAAAAAAAGAATAGTTGTGGGTGGAGATGAAGTGGTGGAGCCAACGTTTTGGTACTTCGACCAGCTGAGTTTTCTTGGAGACCAGGATGTGGTGAGCTCAAAACGTACATTGGGACCACTGGAAGAGCACAGAAAATTACTGAATTATTTAAGTATTTATTATTTCAGTTTTATTATTAGCCACAATAATAACCTTGAGTTAGTATACATGTGACCTTAAAAGGAGTTATTTGCATGGGCGCCGGCAGGATTACTTTAAGGGAGGTGCATCTGTATCTTTTTTATACATTATATATAACACTTATTACTTATTAACTAAGGATATTGAATTTATTGACAAGGTGTTGAACAAATTTGGACGACAACCTAGGCGCCATAAGTTATTATTCAAACAGTGAATTTAATAATAAAATTATTGTTTCTTAATCTTTTTCCGTGTATTTTCTTTCATAGCAGGGGGGTGCAAGTGTACCCCCTTGCACCCCCCTCCCGGCGCCCATGGTTATTTGGTATGAATAGATGCAAAATTTACTCAAACAATGGTAACAAAACTGATCTTTCCAACGAAATTTTCGCTTATTAAAACAGTCACGCATCGCCACAGAAAAAAAATGGTGCAAGCTAATTACTGTTTAGCAAAAGTTCTTGTGAGGTGATTGATAAGCATATCTACAAATTTGGAACATTAAGAAAGCCACCATCAAATACACGAAGAGACATACATTCGATCCGACGTCTATCATTAAAAAGTTGTAATTCGCGTTTCTTATACCCAACGGAGAAATACTGAAAAAGTGTTTAAACTTATAAAAAGGAATTCAGAACCAGGAGGTATCTTGATAACTAGATGTCTCCTGCGTAAAGCACCAAGACAGTTCGAAGACAATTCCATCATGTGTGAATATTTCCGCTTCACATACCAATTCTTCATCCGTCTTACTTTTTTTTCACGCAGTACAGTTAAGCAATAGCAACAGCTGTTAGTTCCTGCTCGTCCGTCATTTCTAAGTCAACTAAACTATTGCGCAATAATTATTGAGCAGTCTAGGGAGAACATCAATATTATTGCACAATAATATTGACCGTGTAGAGGCCGCTTAACTGTGCTCAGGGTGCGGGCAGTGTGTAAGGCCTCGTATCCACTTGAGCACGCTCAGGCGAATGAGCGGCTCAGTGAAGCGAGCAGCTCAAGTGTTGACGCCTGAGCACGCTCGCAACGAACGACAGCGAGCGCGCTCGGGGCGAGCCGATCGGTTGTCGGTATTTTGGAATGCTCAAAGGCGAGCCAGTGTTTGTTCGGCGCTCAGTGTGGACGGTATTTGGCGGTTTCTACAATGAGCGCGAGCACGTGGGACAATGAAACTTGCTTAACTCTAATTGATGGGTATGAATCAAAGAGGGTGTTATGGGATAGCTCCAGTATTATAATCGAACTAAAAAATAAGGTACATGGCGTGAAATCAGGGAGATATTAAACTTTAGTATTGATGATGTAGAGAAAAAAATAACAAGCCAGCTAGAGTCATTCAGGCGAAAATGATCAAAACAGAAGAGAACTTCTATAACGAGAAGTGGTAAGTCTTTTTTAATAGTATTTCTCACAGCTGAACGGATTTTGATTGAATTTGGTGTTACGAAATTCAGATCCTAAGTGCCTAAAATCATATTGATTTTGTGCCAGGCAATATAATTGTTTTACCAATTTTTATTAAAAACTTGAAATCAATACCATAATTAAACATAAAAATAACCTTTAAATCTATATTTGTAAACATAAATTAAAAATAGGTACCATCCTTTGTGGCATAACCGATAGTAATAACATCCTTGAGGTAGGCGTTCCTTGCCACGGGCCAGTTAGTACTCTTAAGGAAGTTTCCATAGCAACGGAAAATAAAGAGAGAGACTAAGAGATTCCTTAGAGCAGCAGCAGCTAAGGAGAGCTTGCTAAGACAAGTCCGATAATGTATTTAATGAATGTATTTAATTTAAAATAAAAGTTGTGATTTATGTTGTGAAGAGTAAAACTAAAAGATTAATTATTTGATTAAGCTGCATAAAAGATATCTTCCGAAATAATATAAAAAAACACATCGTAAATCCTGGTCACGGCACATTTCATAATGTTTAAACTCTGAATAGCATATTTAAAGAAATACGACATGGCGACCGTGACAGGACATTGGGATTTTGTGATATGAAAAAATGTGTTATTAGCCAAATGTAAAAAAAAAGCTCTCCTTACCTAAAAGTGACATTTACAGAAAGTTTACCATAACCATTTATAATGGTATGGATGTCAAATGGTATGGTAAACTTGGGGGGGTTGTGGCATAACCGATAGTAATAACATCCTTGAGGTAGGCGATCCTTGCCACGGGCCAGTTAGTACTCTTAAGGAAGTTTCCATAGCAACGGAAAATAAAGAGACAGACTAAGAGATTCCTTAGAGCAGCAGCTAAGGAGAGCTTGCTAATGACGAAGTCCGATAATGTATTTAATGAATGTATTTAATTTAAAATAAAAGTTGTGATTTATGTTGTGAAGAGTAAAACTAAAAGATTAATTATTTGATTAAGCTGCATAAAAGATATCTTCCGAAATAATATAAAAGAAACACATCGTAAATCCTGGTCACGGCACATTTCATAATGTTTAAACTCTGAATGCTATTTAAAGAAATACGACATGGCGACCGTGACAGGACATTGGGATTTTGTGATATGAAAAAATGTGTTATTAGCCAAATGTAAAAAAAAAGCTCTCCTTACCTAAAAAGTGACATTTACAGAAAGTTTACCATAACCATTTATAATGGTATGGATGTCAAATGGTATGGTAAACTTGGGAGGGGTTGTGGCATAACCGATAGTAATAACATCCTTGAGGTAGGCGTTCCTTGCCACGGGCCAGTTAGTACTCTTAAGGAAGTTTCCATAGCAACGGAAAATAAAGAGACAGACTAAGAGATTCCTTAGAGCAGCAGCTAAGGAGAGCTTGCTAATGACGAAGTCCGATAATGTATTTAATGAATGTATTTAATTTAAAATAAAAGTTGTGATTTATGTTGTGAAGAGTAAAACTAAAAGATTAATTATTTGATTAAGCTGCATAAAAGATATCTTCCGAAATAATATAAAAGAAACACATCGTAAATCCTGGTCACGGCACATTTCATAATGTTTAAACTCTGAATGCTATTTAAAGAAATACGACACCTTCATATAATTTTGGAGTGACTCAATAGTGCCATCACAGACTAACCGTACTAAACGGATGATGCTTTGTTTATATACTTTGAACATATACTGCAGGCTTGTGTAGGGACTTCCTGAGGCTAGGAATCTTAAAGTTATTATAAATGTTATCTTCTGGTGGGATCGCCTCACGCATAGGCGTATTGTGCATTTTAATATGAGGTCCAACTAATGAGAGCAAATGTTCAAAATCGATCTCGTAAAGTTTTGAAATAGCTGATTGTCTCTTTCTAAAGTCAATTCGCGAATTAAATTATTAAGATAATTTCTTCGCTGACGATGAATTTCTCTAATCCACCAACTTGGTAATTTTCTTCTCTGTTTTGACATCGCATGGATAATAATAAAGGCCGCAGCAATGCGTGACAACACGTCAATAGCCGAGTGTTTTCTGAGCACTGAAACCAGGCTCGTTCGACCAAAATTTACTTTTTCTTGAGCACGCTCGAACGAGCGCGCTCAAATGAATGAGCGGCTCATTCGCCTGAGTGTGCTCAAGTGGATACGAGGCTTAATGTGTTGTTGATGAGGCGGCAATCGCTTTGGTGGCTGCGGTAAACAGTCGGGACGGCTCAGCATAGGGACCGTATCGCAGTGTGGCCACGTGCTGACTGCTCAGACGAGTACTTCCTCGACTCGGCAGACTACACCATCAAGGAGCTCATCGAGTACCTCCTCAAGGAAGGAGGGCCATGGGCGCTAGAGCTGAGAGTCAAGACCAGCGAGAAAATCTATGCCTGGCGACTTCCCTCCGAAACCAGCAAGGTGCTGACTCGAACGCTTTGCGAGTCGCAGTACTCACATCTCGCCGAGCCAATCATCGAGGAGGAAATGGACTGGTCAAGACATATACCATTCCCGGCAGTCTATGCAGGAAACTCCGACGAGGACGAGTACCTGGATGCCCTCGATGCCAAACTCCTCAAGATGAAGACGGTAGTGCCCCCCGCCACGTCGATCAACAATCAAGCCGACAAACCTCCCTGCTCAAGGGAGACAGAGGCCACTGCCGCACCCAGGAACGACGACCAGGCAGCCGCCACCGAAGTAGCCATGGACAATCTGCTCCAAGCCATCTCGCCGCCTCAGCAGGCTACCATGTCCGAGATACTCCACCACATGGAGACGCTCCCGGAGAAGTCAAGGGCAGCACTTGCTGCCTTCATCACCGACAGCACATTCCAGAAGATCGTTGAGACAGCCATCGATCGCCTCGGTGGACGAAGGAACCAAAACAAACCGCAACCAAGTGGGAAAAAAACGGCAACTGGAACCAAGGATCCTGATGTCCCTCTACAAGACGAGAAACAGAAACCGCGACGGGAATCTGGACAGAGCCACCCCCGGACGGAAACAGCAGCCGAGCGTCCAGCGGGAACCAGTCGCCAAGGGAAAGACCAAATCACCAGGGATGGTTCGCACAAGAAACCAACCATGATCAGCCAATGTTTTAAATGCCAGGGGTTCAGGCACCGGGCGTTTGAGTGCAACAATCAAGTACGCTGTGTCCGCTGCGGTGGAGTCCACAGCGTCGCGGTCTGCAACTGCCGCGTGAAGCCACGCCGACGTGTGCGAACTGCGGGGCTGACCACGCGGCGTGCTACGGCGGATGTGCTATGAGGAAGAAGCTACTAGCTTCTTCCGACAGAAACCGACGCACATCAAACCACACCCGGAATGCAAGAGAAGGAAGACGCCAAGAGAAGAAGGCCAGGGAAACAATCATCGACGACACAATCTGCCACAGGTTAAGACCACTAAACAAGGATGCGGTCCACCACCAGCCCCAACACTGCTGCAGGCACGACCAAGGAGAAAAAGCGGACAACCAGCTGGGGAGAGTCGTCCAGCTGATACGCAGCTGATCACGGCGATGATCCCCAGATATCATACGAACCCTATGGGGGTTTTAACCTAAGGGCGCCCTAGGCTCCCACAGTCATTTTTTCCCCAAAAGAGCAATTAAAAACCGTCCCCAAACTAACCCATCCATAACAGAGATACACAAGATAGAGCTACTTCAGGTAGCGGGGCCTCAAACATGTGGTTAAGGCAGTGACACAAAAAAAAACCCAACGCAAACGTGTTTTTTACGTTACAGAGAGCAACGAGATGAAGTCAGGTGTTCCACCCAAGTTACTCCTACCGACGATTAGACCTCATGTGCACCCAAGGTGTAGTCACTGATGATTTGTATTCACCATTAAGGGAGCTCGTCTATGGGGTTCGAATCCCTGTCCGGGCATACAGATTTCGGTTTTCCATGGTTTCCCAAATCACTCCAGGCAAATGCCGGGATGCTTCCTTAAAAAGGCCATGGCCGAATTCCTTCCCATTCCTTGCCCCCATCCTTTCCCGTCTCTAAAGACCTCGCTGTTAGAGAGACGTAAAGCAGTTTTAAAAAAAAGTCTATTGGGGGAGGGGTTGGCTGGAAAGCTACGCTGAGCTACGAGGGGAGAAGCGGGATTCAGAGCCAGACCACGTAGCTTTCCATTCATATTATGTGTCACAGTTAAAATGAGAATCACAACACACAACAGCATGGGAATATTTATTTCCGCCATTTAACTATCTCCATATGGCGCCGTGCATTAATTACGTGAGGTGAAATGGGGGGGAGGGGGCGTCAGGCGAAATCTCACGAAACCTCACCAAAGGAGAGGAGGTAGTGTTGCAAACTGAAAAAAAAAAAATTATTTTTTTCAGATTTGTGAAAAAAAAACATGAAAAAAAACCTAGTACCCTCGTTTTTTTTCTAAATTTGGTTTTTTTTTCAGAAAACAATATATTTGATAAATTATAGTTTTATTTAGGGAACTTACATTTTACATGTGTGTTTTAAACCTTACTAAATCATATACTGTAATATCTTACATAATGATTCATAAATTTATCTATATAGGTAATATAATTTTTTATTAATCTTTTATGTCGGTACCACATTCCCTAGTATCAGTACTACCAACACTAGTTCGGTCGGAGTCGGAATTTTCTGTTTCTTCTTCTGTCCCCTCTAGATCCATAACTTCAGAAGTAGTTACATTTTCTTTTACTGGTTGTATTGCATGCAAAAGCTTTTGAGATTGCAATTTTAAATTGTGAGCGAAGTACACACTGTGAATGAAGACTGCGCCGATAGTTCCATATTACGGTCTTTTAAGTTTGAATTAAAATCTATTATCATACAAAATAGGAGCATTATTTGTTTTCAATCGTTGGTTTACGCCAGCGGTTGCAAGGAAATTATTCATAATTACTGACAATGACTCAGTATCACTATACGCTGCGAGTTTAACAAGTACACGAATATAAGGAAAGCACAACAAGTAATAAAAAGAGGCAAAAACCGTAGTTAAACTTCCTTACTTTTTGAAAAGATTCGTAGGGCTACAGATAAATTTGTAGGGCCTGGCAGCACTAGTTCAAATAGCGAGTATCAATTCCAAACAATGGGGAACGGGGATTCCTTCTCACGCAACCTAGCCTTTTGGGGAAGTCCCCTTTCGTAAAAGAAAACTTCAGTCAATGTTAACAATATTTTTGTATTTTTTTTTCTACTGAACCAGAAAGATATAGTAGATTTAAAAGTAAGATAAGTACTTAGTATAAACTCTAAAACAGTCATATTAAATGATAAATGCCTTAAAAATTTTAGATTTAGTATTTATGAAAAAAAACATGTCCCAGAAAAAAAAACATGTTTTTTCACAGTTTTTTCATGTTTTTTCACGTCAGAAAAAAAAACTGTTTTTTTACAACACTAGGAGGGGGAGGGGTAAACGGAAATTCTTGTAGGATGGTAGAGCTTAAAAAAGAAAAAAAAATGTGTAGAAAAAGTGTCAAGAAGTACAAGGTCGATTAGCATACGGGGTCTCCGTCAAAATATCGCGTCATTTTAGAGGGGGAGGGGTGCGACGAGATCTCAGAAATTTCGGAAAACATCTTACGTAATTAATGCACGTCCCATATGTAATTTACGATAGTCTGACAAGAGGAATAAGTACAAAACATCTTGTGGAGTAAATACGGGAAAAAGCTACGAGCCACGCGGTTGTGGGGGGGGGGGGTGTTTCCACGGGAGTCCAAAATGGAGCTACGTAGTTTATGGACGTTCGCTACTAGAGGAAAATACGTAATCACTGGTAGATCACCCTTCACCCAACACCAGGCGGTACCCACGGTTCCGCTGCAGGGGGCTGATACATTATTATTACTGCAACTAAACAATAATGATTTCGAGTGGTACTAATGAGCTGTGCGGTTCCATAGCTGAGGCGGTACAGCGTCTGACTGCGCCCCGACGACCCAGGTTCGATCCCCGATGAAGCCGAGGATTTTTCCTCAAAGCTGAACGTTCAGACCCATTCAGCCTGCTGTCCATTGAGTACCAGGGGGAAGGTAAAGACCACGGCACCCCCATTCCAGTGCCAACGGTCAATCCTGCGAGAATGCTGCTTGGAAGCTGTGAAAACCCACTGCCTTCATCTTTACCTATTAATGACCTACTGCCATAGTTTCTTATTATATGCTCGAACCATCTTAATTAAACCGGTTAGGGGGCGTCGATAAATTACGTGAGGTGAAATAGGGGGGGCGGTGTCAACGGAAATCTCACGTGAGGTTTTGGAAAATCTGTTGGACTGTTGAGCTAAAAAAAAGGTTTCAGAAAGACGTGAATGTAGATTTTATGGGGTATTTCGTCGAAAAGTTGGGCTGAGACCTAAAAAAAAGGGTCTCAAAAAGTAGCGAGGGCGATTTGTAGGGGGGAGGGGGGCCCACGGACCAGATCTCACCACAGAGGGGGAGGGTCCGGAAAAAGGAAAAACACCTCACGTAATTTATGGATGTCCCCTAACCACACCTGGTAACGGTAAAATACAGTTTAATCGAAACAGTGGAGCGTGTGCTATGGCAAGATATCAGGTTCATTTTTCAAAATATGACTCAGCTGCGACGTGTACCGGTAAACATTTCGAATGCGACAACCAACTCACCTTTCAACAGACACTAACGCACTTATCTTCCTACCTACATGAGGACGCATCAAAATGCTAAGCTAAGCTGAAGGTTGGTTCCATCCTCCAGAACAAGGTATACGAGGTGTGTACAAAAAGAAACCGAACTAATTAAATAGCGCGCCAACGCTGTGACTTCCGCGCACACTAGTGACATCTCTCGGCAAGAGATTGCCTCTTGTCGCACTCTGGTCGCTGCATTAGTTTACGAGTGACAGCCGGTTGAGTGAGGTCGTGCGCAGAGTGCTCGTAGGGTTTGTGAGAAAGCGAGGATGAAGGAATTGGAGGAGCAACGCGTCTGTGTGAAATTTTGTGTTAAACTTGGGAAAACACTTGAAATGCTTAAACAAGCATACGGGGATGACTGCATGAGCCGAACACAGTGCTATGAATGGTTTAAGCGCTTTAAGGAGGGCAGGAGTTCGGCCGTCTCTAAAGACCACGTTGTTAAAAAGGGACGTTAAACTGTTACAAAAAAAAAAAAAAAAAAAAAAGGAGTTCGGTTACCGACGATCCAAAATCTAGTCGACCCTCCACATCAACAGACGACCATTATGTTGAGAGGGTTCGCACTGTGATTCGTGAAAATCGCCGTTTGACTGTCCGTGAGGTTGCTGAAGAAGTTGGCATAAGTGTAGGCTCTTGCAATCACATCCTGAGAGAAAAAATTGGAATCCATCGTGTCACTGCAAAACTCGTGCCGCGCTTGTTGACGGACGAGCAGAAGGAGAATCGAGCTAGGATCTCTAAGGAGTTGCTTGAAAAAGCAAATGAGGACGAAAATTTCCTCAAGAACATCATTACAGGCGATGAAACATGGGTTTATGGGTGCGATGTGGAAACGAAGAGGCAGTCTTCAGAATGGGTGGGGAAAGGATCTCCTCGACCAAAGAAAGCGCGGATGAGTCGGTCGAACATCAAGGTGATATTGGTCGTGTTTTTTTATTGCAAAGGAGTTGTACACAATGAATTTGTACCACGTGGTCAAGCGGTAGACAAGGAAGTCTACCAGAAAATTCTGACACGATTTAGAGATGCTGTGCGTAGGAAAAGGCCTGAACTGTGGGAGAATCAGTCGTGGATGTTGCACCATGACAACGCACCCGCTCACGCATCGTTGTTTGTCACGAATTATCTGGCAAAACATCGCACTCCCGTTGTGCCTCAGCCACCCTATTCTCCAGACTTGGCTCCGGCAGACTTTTTTCTCTTCCCAAAACTGAAAAACACTTTGAAAGGACGTCGTTTCCAGACCATAGAAGAAATTCGAGACAATGCGACGAGAGAACTGCGCGCCATCGGAGAAATTGCATTGCGGGAGGTGTTCCAAAACTTGAAAAAAATGATGGCAACGGTGTATTGATAGTGAAGGACAGTACTTTGAAGGGGACAGTGTGTAAAAGTTAGTATGATGAGCAATAGAGCAATTACAGCAGAAGTTCGGTTTCTTTTTGTACACACCTCGTGCTTGGGGCTTGCCCTAGTTACGTAACACTTCCTTTCCTCCTTATCTAACCTAACCGCTAGTCCTACGACTCGTCGACGTCTAAGTCATTAGAGATGGGAAAGTACTGATGCCGAGCACATAGCGTTACCCCTCACCCACCATGCTCGGTAGTCCTACCGGGAACAGGGGACCTACAGTTTAATGAGCATTCCGAGCCACGGAAGCGTTCTGGCGTACCTACTTCACATTACACAGCAACCTGTGCCAGAAGTTAAGGTTTTTTTTTGTTGTTTTTTTTGTTTTTGTTTTTTTGTCTCCTCGTCTACGGCCAAGGTCTAGGGATTGCAATCCAGCAAAGCGGGATCCCGCATCATTACACAGACTGGCGGATCCCGCACAAAATTAAGCGGATAAAACGGGTGTCAGTGCGTGACTCGCTGCCCCACTCGGTCTCTGTCGGATGCATTGCACTGTTTATCTGTACCAGAGCAGTTGGCATTTGGCGCGTGTGAACAAACGATTGTTATTGTCAACCTTCGTCATTCGTAAGTAAATAGATATACTTTTAAGTATTCATTTTTGAGTACACATTTCTGTAATTTTAGTTATGTTGCTTATTTAGTACGATTTTGTAACTATATAATTACTTTTTATGTGTTGCAAACGTTATGTGAACTACTTTTTATTCACGGTTTCATAATTCCCATTTTCTGTATTTGCAGATAAAGTTATTGTGACAATTTCCTTATTTGCAGCTGATTTGATTATTCGTTGATAGGAAACTAATGTAATCGTAATTTTAATCGCATACCTATTTATTTAGCAGCTATCAAAAGGCAATTGTATATCCTTTGACTTATTGTTGTTTTGGCCGCTGCCTCAATGCGTTTCTTTGACGAAAGCCACCTGCTTACATGTGCCGCTCAGACTTTCGATTAATCCCTCTTCTCCTTGTTATTATTTCGACTAAAGGCAAAAAAAGTTATAATGAAGTTTTCACGGGTGTATCGACGAATTGTGTTGTAGGAACACCATACTTCGACGGCTGCCTCCGCCGTCTTCCTCACGTGTGATATCTCGTGTTTTTACAATGAAATCCGGAGATACAACCTATGAAAACTTCACTGCAATCATTCACCGAGAAAGTCTCCTTTCTTACTAAAATGTAATAATTTCCACTCTTAAAACATCGTTACGCCACATATGTAAAATTGAAATACTTGACAGTTTAAGTGTTGGTGAGTAGTTTCCTTTAATAACATTGAATCAACTGTAAGATCAATCAAGGAATCAGGAGATATAATAATCAATCCCACAAAAACAATTTTTGTAAAAAAAAAAAAAAAAAAAAAAAAAAAAAAAAAAAAAAAAAAAAAAAAAAAGAAAAGCCAAGTCTCGTGCTTGTGCAGTGACAAAAAGTTATGAGATCTTGTTCTGAGCCAAGTCTACACTTTACAGAGTATATTCACTTCACTTTGTGAAATGAAATGCTTTCTCTCGGTGTTATGGAACGTTTATTTAAAAAAAAAAAAAAAAAAAAATCTCTGGTAACTTAGCCACTAAGCAAACCATGTTTTTAAATTCATGTGATGTATTATAAGGCACATAATATGACCTAACACTGAATATTTTTTATTATTTATTTAAAAATCGGTTTAGATTAAAAAAACAAAAATATAAAACCTCCAAATGTACTTAAGACACGATATAAAGTTTTAATATTATATTTCAAATTAAAATATTGTTAACTATTAATTTTTATCATTTAACATTAAAATTGATTTATTAAATTAATTATTATTTAATTTATTAACGTTCTAAGTGACTATGTTTTAAATATAAGCGTTAAAAAACTGTTTGCGCCAATCCCGCACGGATCCCGCGGGATTGAAAACACTGCGGGATTGCAATCCTTACTAAGGTCATTAGAGGCGGGATAGGACTGGGCACAAGGAACCTAAAGGAATTCAGCCATGGCCTTTTGAAAGAAGCATCCCCGCATTCGCCTGGAGTGATTTGGGGAAACTATGGAAAACCCAAATATGGATGCCCGAATTGGGATTCGAACCCGCGTCCTCCCGAATGCGAGGCCAGATCGTTAACCGTTCACCCACCACGCTCGGTAAAATTAAGGGTTAAGAGTCTAAGAAAGTCCCCACTGAGGCAGGGATTTGAACCAGGGACCTTTCCAGCTCAATTCAGACGCCGTAATCACTGAGGCACCAGACCGCTACACCAAAATGAAATGCGCAATATTTCGTACTTGATACCATAGGACCATGAATCCCTTTTAACGGAAAAACGATAGTAATTTTTGAACTTTTTTGTCAGCTGTTCGATGTCCCATCAGAGTTTTTAGCACTAATTTTCTCGCGGATCCATGAGCCGTACAAGATTCAGTCCTACCACTAGCTCTGCTCATCTAAACAGACATACAGATAAAAAACAAAAAAATACATCTTTTCGGTTACTTATTAATAGTACACCAAACCAGGGCCGGCGTTAGGGGGGGGGGGGTTAAGCGGGACAAATGTACCCGGGCCGACCCGGCTGACGGGGGGCCCGATCACCATCTGTAGGGGCCCCCCACTCGATATGTTGTACAACTAAAAAAAAAAAATGCCGTCCATTTGGTCTGAGGGAGGGCCCTTAACCGATGAATTGGCCAAGGGCCTCCAACTGGTTACGTGACTGTAAAGAACGCTTACCCCGGGCCCCAAAATCCTAGCGCCGGCCCTGCACCAAACACACAAAAAAAAAGCAAGGAAAAAACCTTTCACTCCTGAAAGCGGTTATTGAAGAAGAATTATATTACTCGACTAGCTATTCCAAATTAAATTAGGTTTTAAATTTAACACCGTCTATTAACAAGTGGTTTATTATTTTTTTTCCAGATACCTTTCGCCTTTTTAGGGCGGAGCATCTGTTGGAGGGTAGTCTGAAAAAATTTCATCTTCCGTCATAGACGGCAGTAGTATGAGCGAAATACGGGAAAATAAACTTTACGAAAACTGTTCATTGCTATACTTCTAAGTATGGTTTTTGCCATGTTTACGTTGTGCGTCGTGTTTGGAGGGTGTTTTAGAGTATTGTGGTTGAGGTTGAACGTGCTGTTAACGCAATTACGCGGAGAAAACTTTTTGTTTCGGAACAGTGCTACCACTTAACGGCCGCCAAATACTGCACCAAACAGATTCCGGATTGAACCGGTAAAAGAAAGAAAATACACCGTGGCCAAGTAGATGACTCGGAGTTGGAGCGAAATAAAAGAAAATCGCGTTCCGTTCGCAATGAGCTGGCCAATGGGAGCGCCGCGCGACCCCCCACCACCTCCCCGCGGGGGTTGGCGGCGTGATATTGCCAGCCTGCGTCGCCGTGCCGTGCACAGTACCTCTGCCGCCACAGTGGGGACAACCTTCCGCAGACAAACACCCTAGCGTATCCGACTCCGGAGACAGCTGTTTCCTCCGCGGTCAGAGCTCGTACCGCGCCCACAGTGAGGCCAACCTTACGGCGATAATACCCCTAGTCAGGGAGTTCACTTTTGTCTACCGTCAGTTGCATCTCCCTCTGTAGAGAGTCTGTGCAGGGCTGTGTGAATGATTGTCGAGCACAGCTCCTGATAGTCACCAGCTAGCTCCGGGTGGTTCCTCTATCTCCTCCGGCCTACAAGACTAGCGTGAATGCATTATAAAGAGTTCCCAAGCTGCAAAGAGACCACTGACAAGATCCTCTGGTGAGTAGTACGAACAACACTTTCGTTTTCTTAAGTTGGTACTCTAATTTTTGCTACAGTAAATAAATTTACAGAATTTCTTTTTAAAAAAGAAAGTTGTCTCTTTTTAAAAATATATTGTCATAAATTTTCTGAAATTCCTCGATATCTTAAGAATGACGTACCAACTTTCGAGACAAAAAAAAAAAAAAAAAATACGAAATTTTTATAAAATTTTAATTGTTGTGATTTGTATAATCTTATGATTAGCGATACCCGGTGATTCCGAAAAATTAATTTTTGACCTCAGTGGCTTTTTTATACTTTTTGACGTCATGTATGCTGACTAATATGGCGGTTTCACTGATCTTCAGTAAATTTTTCGTGCGCGTTACATTTTTTTTTTTTGTATTGTGAATTAGTGAAAGCAGTCATCCGGGCAGATTAATTTTGCTGCTTTTTCTCACAGTTTTGTAGCTCTATTATTAATTATAATGGAAACTGTATTCTTATCAACCAACGGGTTTTGTCCCTTATTTTATATATTTTATGATTTTCGACTCGCACCCTGTTAGGTTATGGTCCGTTGCTACCGATCAATTTTTTTATTATTATTATTATTATTATTATTTTTTTATTTTTCTGTAATTTTCTTTTTTTGCTGTCATCAGCTGGTTTGATGCAATCCTCCATCCCTTCCTATCTTGTGCTAACCTCTTCATCTCTACATACCCCTTACAACCCACGTCCTCAATTATCTGCTTCATATATTCTAATCTCTGTCTACCTCTACAGTTCTTACCTTCGACTGTTCCCTCCACTAACAAATTAACCAATCCAGCATGTCACAAAATATGACCTACCAGCCTGTCTCTTCTTTCTGTAAGCCTCAATGTATTCTGCTTTTAACATCATTCTTGTTTCGGATGGGAACCGTAAATAATTTCGTTGATTTCTTATGTAGGTCTCCTTATTGTTTAAGATTAGAAATGCCAATAACTATTTAATGTTTTTATTAAATACTTAATCTGGGGGTCGATAAGAAAGCAAATATCCTATGAAAGGGTCGAAGGAATAAAAGTTTGGGGACTCCCGGTCTAGACAAATGTACGCCCCACACTATGTAGCTTCCTTAAGACTCACTAAGTCTGCCAATACGCCTCCACCAGTTTCCAAATATCACAAACAATAAATCAAAGATGATTGCATTATCGTTGATACAAAGACGTCTTGCAAATACGTTCGCGATTAGTGAAATTCAGCTGTTCCATCGGCCGTCAATTCACCGCGCATTCCGCCTCAGTGGTGGCAGGACCAGTACCTTAACCCAGCTTCTTAGCGACGGCGAGGTCATTAGAGGCGGAAATGACTGGGTGCAAGGAATGGGAAGGAATTCGGCCATGGCCTTTTGAAGGAAGCATCCCGGCATTCGCCTGGAGTGATTTGGGAAAACCATGGAAAACCCAAATGTGGATGCCCGGACGGGGATTCGAATCCGCGTCCTCCCGAATGCGAGGCCAGAGCGTTACCGCTCACCCACCACGCTCTGTAGTAGCGAACAAACAAAGATTTTCTGCGATACTCGGAGGGGTTTGAAGCCGAGTACTCGAGAGCGTAGAGATGCCCCTCATTGCGGGTGGACGGGCTGGTAATGCCTCATAGCTCTCATTAGGAGCCGATTAAGCTGCGCGACACATAAACACTACTGCAGGGCTCAGTACGCGACCATTAGCAATGCCAGCACCCGCAGCGACGCCCATATCATACGCACGTGTGGATGACGTGACGTCACGAACTCACAGATTTACCCCCGTCCAAAAATCGCGTAACGTTTCATTTCAAAAACATCTTCGACCCTGTAGTTCTATACAGCAACTTAGGATATAATTATACAATTTTTTCAATTTTTTTCGGTGTCGACATTTTAAAGAATTATCGCGGCATTTGGCTTCTGTGAATTAGAAAAATCATGATTAATTGAAATTTGTGTGTCTGGACAGGGAGTCGAACCCGCGTAGTCCGTAATGTCACGTCAGATTATTACTTCTCAATTTTCTGCTTTTAATAAAATTCATTCAACAAAATTCGCAGTGCGTGTAGATGAATGATTTGTGAGTTTAAGAGGCGTGCAGCGGCAGGGAGCGCCGAGGCAGCGCTGGCATCGCTCCGCACACTACGCGAGGCGCCCGAGGCAGACTCTCCATAGTGACGCCTCAGTACAGCTTCTGAATGATCTGGTAGTTTAAGAGGCGTGCAGCGGTATGGAGCGCCGAGGCAGCGCTGGCCCTACTACGTGAACGACGCGAGGCGGCCGAGGCGGACTCTCGCCAAGTGACGCCTCGGTGCAGTTTTTGAATGATGTGCGAGTTTAGGAGGCGTGCCGAGGCAGGGAGCGCCGAGGCAGCGCTGGCATCGCTCCGCACACAACGCGAGGCGCCCGAGGCAGACTCTCGCCAAGTGACGCCTCAGTCAGGCTTCTGAATGATATGCGAGTTTAAGAGGCGTGCAGCGGTATGGAGCGCCGAGGCAGCGCTGGCCTCACTACGTGCACGACGCGAGGCGGCCGAGGCGGACTCTCGCCAAGTGACGCCTCGGTGCAGTTTTTGAATGATGTGCGAGTTTAGGAAGCGTGCCGCGGCAGGGTAAGCCGAGGCAGCGCTGGCCTTGCTGCACGCACGACGCGAGGCGCCCACGGCAGACTCTCGAAAGTGACGCCTCAGTCCTCCTTCTGATTGATCTGCGAGTTTAAGAGGCGAGCAGCGGTATGGTGCGCCGAGGCAGCGCTGGCCTCACTACGTGCACGACGCGAGGCGGCCGAGGCGGACTCTCGCCACGTGACGCCTCGGTGCAGTTTTTGAATGATGTGCGAGTTTAGGAAGCGTGCCGCGGCAGGGAGCGCCGAGGCAGCGCTGGCCTTGCTGCACGCACGACGCGAGGCGCCCACGGCAGACTCTCGAAAGTGACGCCTCAGTCCTGCTTCTGAATGATCTGCGAGTTTAAGAGGCGTGCAGTGGCAGGGAGCGCCGCGGCAGCGCTCGCCTCGCTCCGCACACTACGCGAGGCGGCCCAGGCGAACTCTCGCCAAGTGACGCATCGGTGCAGTTTTTGAATGATGTGCGAGTTTAGGATGCGTGCCGCGGCAGGGTGCGCCGAGGCAGCGCTGGTCTCGCTACGCGCACGACTAGGGCACCCGAGGCAGACTCTCGAAAGTGACTCCTCAGTCCAGCTTCTGAATGATCTGTGAGTTTAAGAGGCACGCCGCGGCAGGGAGCGCCGAGGCAGCGCTGGCCTCGCTCCGCACACTACGCGAGGCGCCCGAGGCAGACTCTCGAAAGTGACGCCTCGGTCCAGTTTCTGATTGATGTGCGAGTTTAGGAGGTGTGCCGCGGCAGGAAGCGCCGAGGCAGCGCTGGCCTCGCTGTGCACACTACGCGAGGCGCCCGAGGCAGACTCTCGAAAGTGACGCCTCGGTCCAGTTTCTGATTGATGTGCGAGTTTAGGAGGCGTGCAGCGGCAGGAAGCGCCGAGGCAGCGCTGGCCTCGCTGTGCACACTACGCGAGGCGCCCGACTGATTGATGTGCGAGTTTAGGAGGCGTGCAGCGGCAGGAAGCGCCGAGGCAGCGCTGGCCTCGCTGTGCACACTACGCGAGGCGCCCGAGGCAGACTCTCGAAAGTGACGCCTCGGTCCAGTTTCTGATTGATGTGCGAGTTTAGGAGGCGTGCAGCGGCAGGAAGCGCCGAGGCAGCGCTGGCCTCGCTGTGCACACTACGCGAGGCGCCCGAGGCAGACTCTCGAAAGTGACGCCTCGGTCCAGTTTCTGATTGATGTGCGAGTTTAGGAGGCGTGCAGCGGCAGGAAGCGCCGAGGCAGCGCTGGCCTCGCTGTGCACACTACGCGAGGCGCCCGAGGCAGACTCTCGAAAGTGACGCCTCGGTCCAGTTTCTGATTGATGTGCGAGTTTATGAGGTGTGCCGCTGTAGGGAGCGACGAGGCGGGTGGCGGACACGGAGATGTGCGGTGGCGGGGCCTTGTGCTTGACGTTTGAGATAATCGAGCCGCGAACTCCGTAAGGTGCATACGACAAAGGTTTTTTTTTTTAGAGGCGTGTGTAGTTATGTAAATAATTTAATTCACTTCTGTAATCATTTCCACCTTTTTGTTTGTGAAAGATGGAGCAAAAAATAAATCAATAAGGCAGTACTATATGGAAATAGAGTTTAATTATGAAAAACTGTAAGATTTGAGATAGTAAATATTTATATTTAGTTTTGATAAAATATTAAAATCCAAATAATTATACATTTGTATTTCTACCTCCACTTTCGCAAAACATCCGCCTGCGCTGATGTCAAGCAGTAAAAATCTGTATGCCGGCCTCGGTAGCGTAGGGGCTAGAGCAGTGTTTCCCAACGTGGGGCCCACGACCCACAGGGGGGCAATTTGGTTTTTTCAGGGGGGCAATTTAGAAATTGACTTGATACGACTTTACCACTTTCTCTTCGGTTTATTTAAATGCAATGCTAGATATAGATACAATATATAGCAAAAAAGCAAATTCTTGAAACAGTGCTGTAAATAATTATTAGGTATAGTTTCGTTTGATGTTAGCAAAATATTTTTTTAAATTAAAAATTAGGTATGGGGGGCAAAAAAATATTGAAAGTGGGACATGACCCAAAAAAGGTTGGGAAACACTGGGCTAGAGTGTTAGCTCCGCGTACTGAAGGTCGCCGGTTCGCGTCCGGCGGAGGGCATGGGTGTTTAGTGTTGTGTCTGTGAATGTCTTGTCCGTGTTGTAGTGTCCTTGTGTCAATACTGGATAGCAACAAATCACATTGAGCTGGCTGTATGGCCCAGTAGCCGAATGCCATAAAAAAAAATTAAATTAATAAACATACGTATCCACAGAGAAGATCTCCGTTGGAAACCCTGCTGTCAGGGTAGATTCGCGAATACTGAGCGGTTTCTGACACAACGTGTATAGAGCTCACAAGTTTTTTTTTTTTTTTTTTTAATGGCTTTAGGCATCTTAGGCCACACAGCTAGCCTGATGAGCTTTTCCAGATTATTAGACACACCACAGGACGGACATGACATTCACAGACACAACACTTAAACACCCATGACCGCGGTCGGGACTCGAACCGGCGACCTTCGGAGCTAGCACTCTAGCCCCTACGCTCCCGAGGCCGGCAGCTCACAAGTTCTCCATGGTAACATGGCCGCAGACACAGCTGGCGGTAAACGTTCAAATACTTGACTAGCGGACAGATACGCGCATGCAGCATCCGCCACCCAAGACCAAATTCCCCGAGAACGCTAAACTCACTGCAGTGGTGTGTTAGGGTGAAGGACGAACATTTTACTGAGGGATATCGCGGACAACTCTCTCGAACCGCTGAACTAGCGCGCCTCGAGGCGACCAGACGAAGTGCAGGTGAGCGGACAGGTTGAATGGATGCACTTCCGCAGTAATGACACCACGACAGCACGACAACCACTTCACCACACTCCATCTCTGAAACAGTCCCATTCACGCTACTGCACACAACTCAAACTTTATTCCGTCAATCAACTTCGAAATAAGTGGAATTCAGAGTCACCAATTTCTACTTCCTTCGCCGAAGTAACTGAAGGGACAACTTCAGCCATTACTTCCTCTTCTCACTACTTTTTCATCCTGTTGCTCCAGACGTCTTGTACGATATTCGGTAATAATTATAATACCTCTATTTCAGATAGATACTAAAAAAAAAATAATTAAATAATGGTAGTTATTCGAGACTGCCGACAGAAGGGAAATATCATACGCGAAACACGTCATACAGATATGCTAAATAATAATAATTACGTGTGGTCGTAATGACATGATGACAGGGTTTCTAGTGGCTGCGCATTCCGCCCCTGTCTTAGCCGCCTTAACCTAACCCGGTAGCGCTACCAGGTACAGGGAACCTACAGATATACTAAATAATAATAATTCCGTGTGGTCGTAATGACCTGGTGACAGGGTTTCTATTGGCTGCGCATTCCGTCCCTGTCTTAGCCGCCTTAACCTAAGCCGGTAGTGCTAACAGGTATAGGGGACCTACAGATATACTAAATAATAATAATTCCGTGTGGTCGTAATGACCTGGTGACAGGGTTTCTACTGGCTGCGCATTCCGCCCCTGTCTTAGCCACCTTAACCTAACCCGGTAGTGCTACCAGGTTTAGGGGACCTACAGATATACTAAATAATAATAATTCCGTGTGGTCGTAATGACCTGGTGACAGGGTTTCTACTGGCTGCGCATATCACCCCTGTCTTAGCCACCTTAACCTAACCCGGTAGTGCTACCAGGTACAGGGGACCTACAGTTTAACGTGGAATGTGAACCACGGAATACATCAACTTGCACAAGCTACGGTAGAGGTGAAGGTCGAAACATGGACTCGAACTGGGGACCTTTCAGACATCTAAGCCACTGAGGCACCAGAGCATAGGTGATACATAAGATTTTACCCATTCAAAAATTACCCAACGTGCCTACAGAAGTTTTCACTTCAGAAAACTAAAAATCGCGGAGAACTTTCGTATGTAAGCGCTTTAATCGTTGAGCTACCAGACCGCCTTGTTTTGAAGCATACGTGTCATAACTAGTATGAAAATCTGATAAAAACTGTGGGTTTGTATGAAGAATGGCGACAGAAATTAAGGTGAGGGTTGAAAGGAGGAGAGAGTTTGGTTTTGTGTAAATCAAACGTCATCAGTGTTTTTTTATTTGTTTTTAAGCGTACATATGTATACATCCATTAAAATCGGATAAAAACTGTGTGTTTGTATAAAGATTTTGCGAAAAGCGTCCTGCGCGCATATTATACGCGTGATCTGACGCGCACAACAGGTTGCTTCTTGCGAACCCATAGATTTACCCCCTCCCGAACATCTCGAAACACGCCTATTGACGTTTTCACTTCTAAAATCCGTTCTATTTCATAATAACTGTAGAGGAAGACAAAGGTTAAAATACATGAAGCATATAATTGGGTACGTGGATTATAATGCGTATGTTGAAATGAAGAGGTTAGCGCAAGATAGGAAGAGATACAGCATTGTATTGAACCAGTCGAAAGACTGACGACAGCAAATTAATAATAAAGTGTATTGTACTGTGGTGCTATATCTCTGAGATCACACTGGAGTGTTATTATTTAGCTGTGCTAAAACGCTGTCAGACTACTTTTTTTTTTTTTTTTTTTTTTTTTTCTTGTGTCAGCAAATTATGAGTGGATCAAACTGTTGATGCATCGTACAGGTTCATCTCATAACCCTTTCCGAAATAATAATCAAGTCAACCAAGTAGCAGATAGTGGTACATGATACTAACCTCTGTTAGTTGGCAGCCCTGCAGCTGAGTGTTACTGTCAAATTTATATCGAAAGACAGTTGAATTCACTTTTGAGACAGGGCATTGAAAATCAGCTAAACCCTACGCCTCCAGGTTCAATGTTAGTTCTTCAGTTGTTTTTTTTTTTTTTTTTTTTTTGCTGTTGTCAGTCTTTAGACTGGTTTCATGCAATCCTCCATCCCTTCCTATCCTGTGCTAACCTCTTCATTTCAACATACCCCTTACAACCCACGTCCTCAATTATCTGCTTCATATATTCTAATCTCTGTCTACCTCTGCAGTTCTTACCATCCACTGTTCCCTCCACTAACAAATTAACCAATCCAGCATGTCTCAAAATATGACCTACCAGCCTGTCTCTTCTTTCTGTAAGCTTCTTCCACAAACTTCTTTTCTCACCCATCATTTCCAAAACTCGTTCATTTCTTACTTTGTCTGTCCACCTAATTTTCAGCATTCTTCTGTAGCACCACATTTCAAATGCTTCAAGTTTCTTTCTTTCCGGTATTCCTAAAGTCCATGTTTCGCTGCCGTAAACTTAGAGTTTTAAGAAGTTCTTTCTAATTCCTAGATCAATATTTGAAACTAAAAGATTTCTCTTTTTCATGAAGGATCTTTTTGCTAGTGCTATTCTGCTTTTACCATCATTCCTGCTTCGGCCATCGGTTGTAATTTTGCTTCCCAAGTTCACTTACTTCTCCTATTGCATCAGATCTTATTTTTATATTTAATCTGCTAGCATTGGTATCATTGCTGCTCGATTTCATCGTTTTTGTTTTGCTTTGATTTATATTCAGTCCAAAATCTTCCTTCAGTATTTTGTTCATGCCATTCAGTAACTTCTCAATATCCTCAAACAAGACAATGTCATCAGCAAATCGTAACATACTGTTTTTTTCTCCCTGAAAACCTATGCGACATGGAAATGTTTCTTTGACTTTCTTCGTTACTTCTTCTACGTACAAGTTGAATATTAACGGGGATAGACTACAACCTTGTCTCACACCCTTTTTAACCGATGCATGTCTCTCGTGATTCTCTACTTTTATTACAGCCACTTGATTCTTATATAGTTTATAGAGTATTCTTCTATCTCGATACTTTAGACCTGACTTCTTTAAAATTTTGATCATCTTGTCCCACCTAACATTATCAAAATCTTTTTCTAAATCAACAAATGCCATAAAAGTATCTTTGTTTTTCTTGATCCGCCCTTCAAGTATTAATCTTAAAGACAGAATATCTTCCCTTGTACCGCGATTTTTCCTAAACCCAAACTGTTCTTCACCTACTATCTCTTCTACTACCCTTTCCATCCTTCTGTATATTATTCTGATCAGTAATTTTGAAGCATGTGTTGTTAGACTAATTGTGCGATAATTCTCACATTTGTCGGCTTGTGCTTTCTTTGGAAGTGTGAAGATGATATTTTTATTAAAATCAGTTGGAATTTCTCCTGTTTCATAACTTTTTGATATCAGCTTGAATAATCTTTCGATTCCTTCCTCTCCTAGAGATTTAAGAAGTTCTGCAGGGATCTCATCAATAGTAACTTACAATTCATAGTCTTCCTGCAATTTCTTTATTTCTCCGTCTGGTCTTCTACGTGTTGTAATATCCGGTCGCGAAAGAACGGAATCCTTATACTTTCGTCCGTCCTACGGAATGGTAATTTTTGCATCGTGTGAGATGAAATCTTCCAGTAACGTTTCTTTCAGTGATCGACTTCGTCCACGGGATATTTGCGCCGTTAATTCACAGCTAAACTGTCAAAGCAATGCTGGCTGCGAAGGTAAACACAAATGAGTAGTGACGTTTTGCCTCTTCATTCGATTCCGGAGGAGATTCCGTTTGTTGGTGACGTCAGACACACTTCAGCGTTGCCCTCTGTGCCACCTGGCCTGTGATGGATCAAACTGCTTTATTTGTGTGTGTGATATGAACTCTGTTATAGAATCCTACACTCGAACACATCATCACCGCATTCATGACTCTTATTGCCTACCACATTTGGACTGCGAGAAAGATCCCACAGCTATGGATACACAAACTTCGCCCTGTGTTTCATGAACGAAATATCGTACCGATCAGTATCCCATACGTTAGCTGCTAACATTTACTGAATTTCGTTTAAATTCGTTCGTTAGTTTTTGATACGAACACGCACAGACGGGCGGAAATTTGAAAATGTGTCGTTTTGGCCACTGTGTGTCATGGGTAGTGTTGCAAACTGAAAAAAAAAAACAATTTTTTTTTCAGATTTGTGGAAAAAAAACATGAAAAAAAACCTAGCACCCTAGTTTTTTTTTAGCACCCTAGTTTTTTTTTCTAAATTTAGTTTTTTTTCTTCAGAAAACAATATATTTGATAAATTATAGTTTTATTTACGGAAGTTACATTTTACATGTGTGTTTTAAATCTTACTAAATCATATAATGTCTTACATAATGATTCATAAATGTATCTATATCGGTAACATAATTTTTTATCCATCCCTTGGTCAGTACCACATTCACTAGTATCAGTACTACCAACACTAGTTCGGTCGGAATCGGAATTTTCTGTTTCTTCTTCTGTCTCCTCTAGATCCATAACTTCAGAAGTAGTTACATTTTCTTTTACTGGTTGTATTGTAAACAAAAGATTTTGAGATTGCAATTTTAAATTGTGAGCAAAGTACGCACTGTGCATAAACACTGCACTGATAGTTCCATATTACCGTCTTTTAAGTTTGAATTTAAATCTATTATCATACAAAATATGAGATTTATTTCTTTTCAATCGTTGGTTTATGCCAGCGGTTGCAAGGAAATGATTCATAATAACTGACAATTTAATGACTCAGTATCACTATACGCTGTGAGTTTAACAAGTATCCGAATATAAGGAAAGCACAATAAGTAATAAAAAAGAGGCAAAAAACCGTTGATAAATTTAAAATTCCTATTTTTTTTGAAAAGATCCGTAGGTCTACAGATAAATTTGTAGGGCTGGCAGCACTAGTTCAAATAGTGAGTATCAATCCAAACAACGGGGATTCCTTTTCGTGCAACCTGGTCTATTCGGGAAATCCCCGTTCGTAAAAGAATGCTTCAGTCAATATTGCTAATATTTTTGTAATTTTGTTTCTACTGAACCAGAAAAATATAGTAGATTTAAAAATTAAGATAAGTACTTAGTATAAAGTCTAAAACAGTCATATTAAACGATAAATGCCTTAAACATATGAAATTTATTAGTTATGAAAGAAACATGTCCCAGAAAAAAACTTGTTTTTTTCACAGTTTTTTTTTTCGTTATTTTTTCAAGTCAGAAAAAAAAAAGTTTTTTTACAACACTAGTCATGGGAAGGTATATTTTAATCAGGATAAAAGGTATCATACGTATATCGTAACCACTCACACGAAATATTCCTGTGATATTTCGTTACAATCCATTCCTTAGTTTGTGGGCGATGCACGAACATACAAACTGATTCTACAGTTTTGGGATCTTTATCAGTTTGCAATTACTCTTCTCGTAATAAATTTCATGTACACCACTACAGTATGTTTCTACAATAACCTCTGTGGCTGACAACCCTAGTTGTAACAGGGTTGTGTACACATCCACAGAAAATTCAAGGCTTAACGTGGTCTCAGTAGGCTACAACCAAAACACATACAGTATAGATACAGTATTCCCAACGCCTACCCGCTTCTGGTCGGCAGTTTACTAACAGATAGATAGGTAGATATGTTCACTTTGATCCCATGTGAGAATAATCTCGGGGATGTGGAACAGTACATACACTTATTAGTAATGTCAATATTACTATATAATTGATAATATTATTATATATTGACAACAAGTTACAGATACATCAAAATGCAGTAATGATCGAGGAAAACAAACAGATTGCAATTAGTGGAACGCGGAGATTCAACATTACTGACGACAAATAAGGCGCCCAATATCGAAAAACTAGTACCGCCACACCGAAGTTAGCCCTCATATCAATATTTTTGCGTAATATGTTTTTGTTAATCGAACTGTAGACAATACGCCAATATTCTTAATATCTTTAATAAAATTATTTTATAAATCTGTCCTACTTTTTCTGGATATGAAATCGTACACTTCACCTAGGACGGCGCCATTCAATCATCGTTTAGAAAAACTGTTGGAGTTCTATGGATTAAATTATTTATTACAAGAAGAGGAATTCGACCGAGCGTGGTGGTGTAACGGATAGCGTTCTGACCTCGCATTCGGGAGGACGGCGGTTCGAATCCCCGTACGGGCATCCAGATTTGGGTTTTCCGTGGTTTCCCAAATCACTCCAGGCAAATGCCGGGATGCTTCCTTCAAAAGGCCATGGCCGAATTCCTTCCCGTTCCTTGCCCCCATCCTTTCCCGTCTCTAAAGACCTCGCTGTTGAGAGACGTAAAGCGGTAAAAAAAAAAAGAGGAATTGGTATCGTTTTCTTTTCTGAAAACGGAGCGCTAGCAATTTGTTCCCAGAAAGTAAGCGGTAGGCCATGAAAGGTTCAGTTCCTATGGCATAGCTAAACATATCAACAAAAAAAATCAAAAAAATGGGGGCTTCTAATGGAGAGATAAAAATTAATTTTCGCGCACCGCATCGATTATGCTATCGCCAAGCAGGTATTCCAAAAAGCGCAGCGAATTTGTTCAGAAGTGTATTTCGCCTGGCGACATTGGCTGATGTATGACGCAATTTAGACCCTTCATTCAGTAACCTTTTTGGTTTTTCACCAATCCTCGACATGTTTTTTCGAAAATGTTACTCAATATCATGCAAAAATTACTACCATGGTACGCAAGGGTAATTCAGACGTAACGCCGTGCGTTGGTATGGAATTCACATCATGGTAACGCTATTGGGTGGTATAATTAACGCTGAATTCGTCGTTCTTAGGAAGATTTTCAGATTTTCTTTATCAGCTTGCTGTGATGTTGTACCTTCCGCCCTCTATGTAGCCTACCCGCTTTGCTGCACTGTAGCTTTAGTTGCCTAATCTGTAGGCGCCTCGCTCAACTAGCAAAACCCGTCTGTAATGCCCTCGGTTGACGGCTGTTACTATCGCTGATAACTGATGAAACCACTACTGCTTAACCGCTCAAATACTGCACATGTAACTGAACTGAGTCGTCAGGGACTCCGTTAACATCAGTTTTATGACTGACCGATAACTTACGTAATAATTCAACATACTCCAAGTACAAAAGTTGCGTAAAAGCATACTCTAGTTAGACGTGGCAGTATTTCCTATAAACCCCCTCTGAAAACGCAGTGACTACTTTTATTGTTCCGTACGCGTGCGGACCCATTGATGCCATTTGTAGAATTTATGCGTTGCAGTTAGCAAAAACCTAATATCACATTTAAATCTTTATATATAAAGATGAATGTATGTTTGTTTGTTGGTTTGTTTGTTCTTCATACAAATCCACAGTTTTCATCCGATCTCGATGAAACTTTGCACACTTATGCTTTGAAACAAGGAGAAAAATACTGTGTACATTTGGTTGAAAAATTATCTGTATAAATAACACATGTTGTCTCATAACTTCCAAATACGGCGATGGACAGACACGTTGGATGTGGACGTCTCCAGACCGTGGTTCCGGGAAGTGAACTGGCAGCTCAGTGGCTAAAGAGCTTGCTTACGAACGTCGTGGTCTCCGGTTCAAATCTCCGTGGAGGCTAAGATTTTTAAAAATTGTTTTTCATCGTAAGAGTCTGGCCTGGGCCGTAGGTTATTCGGGTTGAATGTTAAACTGTAGATATTATAAAGTTAGGGGTGCAATGCGAGGCAAATCGTAGGTAGTCTTGCAATGTTGTAGGTGTACACTTTTTTACGTTATAATGATCCCTCAGGTGTTGTTCGCAGTCAGTGTGTGAGTGTGAACCACATTAATACTAATATAAATACGGAAGTAAGTCTCTGTCTTTTTGTTACGTTTTGACGACTTTATGGCTATATCGTTGTGATGGAATTTTATTATCCAGTATGATTAACAGTTGTATTCACGAAATTTTGAAATCTTATCGAATAGTGACAGAAATATGTTGGAAATTGATTCTCTTCAAGAGGCAGGTTCGACGGTAGAATGATATAGTGATAGCTTTCCTGTCATATTATGCCAACTCGATATTGTTTGGGACCAATCCTTCGTTACCAACAACTTTTTATATTTAATTCTGGCAAAAAAATTCTTAATCCACACGTACGAAGTCGGGGTACGAGGCTAGTTATTTTATAAATTTGTATTTTAATTAGAGTGTATCGGCAACAAGGAAAGGATTAAGATATTTTGTGACTGAATTTTCGTTTCGAAGCCTCTATAAAAACAAGACAAAGCGAAAATAGACATTTATTTCGAACACCAGCCATATGCTGTAATATTCTCTACATAATCATATGAATCTACAGAGGGATATCTTTGTCTTGGTATCAGGTATACATCACTTAATTGGCCCTTGATTGCGTTTACATAGTTTGAAAACGCGGTATGTAATTTAAAGACTGCAGTAAGCCTTACCAGTATACTGGGGAAATAAATAAGAATTTGTTTTTTGCTTAACAAGTTACACACCAAAGATTCTTAATGCAATTCAGAGATCATACACTGCATCAAACATTAACGCTCTAAGCGCACACACTCGTGAAATCATTATGCGAGATTGTTCCGTTTTTGGCCGAACACTGTTATTAGCTTTATAGGAATGTATCAGATTAAACTTTGGTTTTACGTGATAATGGATCTTCGATTTTGCTCTTCCCATTGTGTAAATACCATCGTAGATGGTATGTGGTGGGTAGCCACTAAGGACTCAGTGGGAAGCATGTGGGAGCATGGTTATAAGGAGCAAGCCTTGTTCAAACATTTTATTACAAGAATCAAGGTCAACGATCAAACTTATACAGAATATCACAAATAATATAATACACTATAGTACATAAGAAAGCTTCGATCTTGCAGATTATGATCTTAATAAATCCTGTACCAATACAAATATATGTTAATTCGATGACAAGCTTGTTAAGCCATGAGAATATCCCTAATCACAATATCTCCACTTGTATTGAACATCCAAACAGAAAATCCTTACGTGCTTGGAAACGTAATATAACAGGGCAGGCTCTTACCAATTTACCATCATATAACAAATTTACAGCTAGTACAAACACAAATTTGTACACAGGAGGCAAAAGACAGCATTATTTTAAACAAACAGGAATCAGTTTACCTTAGCGTCCTTCAGTTTAACCTTAAGATCGATTCCTTACCACAAGGTTCTGACACGCTATAGTGTGTACACGCCGGCGCATAAGTCGTTACCACCCACACACACTGATAAGGTGGCGGGAACGATTAGCACCACATACCGGGGAATTTTGTCCATTCCCGTAACAAAATTATTAAGCACAATTAACAAGAATGCAGTAAGCGACTCACTTTGTAGTTGGGATCATCAGGTATTCTACCTCAAATACCCGACAGTGCTAGAAAACGGCAATTTATCACCTCGAAGCCACCGCCAGCCCCGCCCGCTGCCGTGCTCCCCAATCGGCGGAAAACCGCTCACGAACAATAGAGCGCAGCGGAGGAATTCCCTCGATTAATGCGAGCGAGGAACGGTCTCGGTCAGGTCAAAAATCCACATCATGCGGTACTTCCAGGCCGCCTGGTCAAATTACAAGTCCTCGCTTATACCAGCAGACCTCTAACGTCGCAGTCAATTAGGGGAAATATTAGGCCCAACGAACCAATCCGCTGCTGCCGACCGACTGACTTCCCGGTTTCGTGTCCCCAAAAATCAACTCCATCAGCCGGTAGAGGGCACCACCAGAGCCACAGAGTGCTCTCACGGGCGAAACTAGCACGCGGGCTCTACAGGAACCAGCATCAGAAGACAATCGAGGGGGGGGGAAATAAACAATGCGAGCCGAGCACGGCTCAGTAGAGTTTTTCCTATTTGTATTGCTTGTATGAGGATGGTTACAGTTTAAATTTCTGACAGCATTCTGTAAGGCGAGACATTTAAGTCCAGTTACGATGGCCAACAATCTACGCGTCAGAATTGCACATTTGACGAAGAGAACAATACAAAACACGTTAAGCAATAATTTGGACGGGTGCGGGACATATGGGGGGCGCCACTTCACGGAATAGTTTCACGTCACCCCCTCTTTATGTCTGCGATGTGCAAGGCTTCAGCGGGTATTTATACGTTCGAGGGTTCATTTCTATGTATCGACAGTCTCCGCTAATATCACTACATGAAAGGCCAAGTATGTACCACACCTTACTCATACATGAGCTGTCGCCAAATACTAGTGAAACATACTTACAACCAATAAGGATTGTAAACTGTTAGCGAAACAATGAAAAACTTTTATTTTGGGCTTACTTTACCATATATTAATATTATAAAATTTCGCACTTTCCGCAGGCGTCATTATTGAAAAATTGCACTTACTTGTCTCTTTTCGGGTTCGCGTTGCATTTTTTTTTGCTGATGTCGCCAACGTTTCGGCATTAACGTGGAGCCTTCGTCAGGGCTTCTGTCTATCTCGCCGTCTGGTGCTTTTTTAATAAACTTGAACACTTAAATCACTGTCGGTGAAAATAAACAGTGAATTAAGTGTTCAAGTTTATTAAAAAAAGCACCAGACGGTGAGATAGACAGAAGCCCTGATGAAGGCTCCACGTTAATGCCGAAACGTTGGCGACATCAGCAAAAAAATGCAACGCAAACCCGAAAAGAGAAAAGTAGGTGCAAGTTTTCAATGTATTAATATTGTTTACCTTCTACTGGGTGAGGCAGCTGCCATATGGTGAAATCACAGTAAGTTATATTAGAGATGATCGATTACGCTAGAACACAGCTGAACCTAGCGGTACCTCACTGTAACTGAACTGCGACATGTGTGTCAACGCTCCTATCATTAAATCAACCGACTGTTTGTGTTGGATATATTTGCTGCTACCTCTTGACGTTATTACATGCAGAACTCTTTGAGATTTTTAACTCTACACATTAATTATCAACCGTGCCCAGAAGACTGTTGGTATATATATATATATATGTGTGTGTGTGTGTGTGTGTGTGTGTGTGTGTGTGTGTGTGTGTGTGTGTGTGTGTGGGATGGTGGGTAGGGTGGGTGAGTTGGTAGGTGTTTACTCCCCTCGCTTGTTGTTCAAATTAATCAGTCGCCAAGTATCATTAAAAAAAAATAGGCTTATACGAAATCTGATTCTTGTTAGTCAACACCGGGCTTTTTTCTAACTGAACACGTTTAATACTTGCGTACTGCGAACTCGGTCAACAAATAATGCATATATACATATATACCTACTCTTACAAAACATTTCACACATTTACTTTGCATTTTGTCAACGCTTAACATATCAAGAGCTTGTACTCCATATTAGTTCGAACATGCCATGCACGCCATCACTGCTAACTCGCAACCTTCTCTCCCAATCTCTCTCTCTCTCTTTGGCAGTTCTCGCCTTACACTGCTGCCAACTATTAACAGTAAAAATTACTAATTTTACAAGAAAACTTACTATCTCCACTACGGACTAAACATATTACTACTGCTGTCAAGTCTTATTTAATTTACAGAGTTTATACATATTACGTTAAATATATACATATGTATACAGATTGATGGTGGGTGAAGTGGGAACTCACGAGTGCATTAGAGTACAGAACACTAGCGCGACTCCCATGCCCGTTTTTTTTTTTTTATGTACACATCCAAATGGCGGAAAGCAAACCCTGTTGATTTCATCGTGACGCTGCTGTGAGGTGAAATCTCACAAGGTATTTTTATTGACGGCAAAACAATGTAGTAAGAATAATCTTTACAGTAACTCCGGAGTAACTCATTTATTTCCTACCCTTTTGAGTAGCATCGCTGATTCAAAGCCGCAATCAATTTTGTTTTAGTAAATTTTTATTTATTTGTGTATTTCGCAAGATATGAGCTGCCAAAGTCGTTATGCATGCGTGCCTCACCTTCATGCGACGGTTGTATTATTTTCAAATGAAAGTTCTTTGGGCGCGATAGATAAATATCTTTTTCTGCGTTTGCGAAATGAACGACATTTTGATCAAAGCAGCTACGATAGCTCTCCCACCGTGAGTTTCCTCATGTTAAACAGTAGTTCGTATTAAATGTGATACATAGGCCTATATTTCCTGTTTTAGTTACCATAAATATTCTATTACAATGGTGTATGAAACATTTCACCAAATACAACGGAAATAGAATAGTAATAATAATAATAATACTAATATAAACTAATAATAGTAATAATCATCATCATCATAGACATACTATCTGTAAATATCTATATAATACCATAAAACAGCTTTTATATGTTTCAAATAAAAATTTTATATTGGTGATGTCTCCTATTAATTGTAAGAACGGTTTTAAGATCAAGTTGTTGCCTGATACAAAAACTTTAATCACAAAATGCAGACTAAGGCTCCATGCCACTCTCTGCAATCTATCGAAGTGTTATTTAAGTTTTTGTTAATTTTAATTTGTTTACGAGAGAGCAAGTTTCACTTCTTCCGCATATAAGCACTGATACAACCACTAGTTTATGTTTCTTTTTTTTTCCCACATCGTTTTTGTAATGCAAGGTGAGGAACACGAAAGAAAGCACGTTGAGCTTTGGAACTATCGGTTGGTTGCATGCTGTAAGATGCTGACTGTTGTGGTACTGCCGGAATCTGAAAACTGGACTATCAAAAATTTACTGGATACCTAGTAATGTAATTTATAACACGTTATCACAAGTTATCACAGAAATGCAACTGAAATCGCAGCCTTTGCCACTGCACAGTCTACATTTGAGGAGGGGTATCGTAGTTCTGCTTAGTGCTTGGCAATTTTGTACTATAACACTTTCCGTCGTTCGGTTACCAATATTCGTGGCCATTTTTCAAATCGCTAGTGTGGTTGAGTAGATTTCAGTCTGATTAGACGAGTGGCGCAGGTGTTGTGTTGTGACGTTTCGGTAGTGAGCGGTGTTTGCACTTTCAGGAAGCCCGAGAGCGTGGCCCCGCAGCTGCGTCCGTCTCCGGCGCTGTTCACCTCTTGGCGCGTCTCCTCGTCCGATAGGCAGCGATGGCGGGACTGCGCCCGGCGCTAGGCGGTGCCCACCCCCCAACGGTAGCGGCCCTCCGCGCCACCCCCACAACCACAGTAGTGGCGGCCACCACAGCGGCCGCAGAGGACACCACGCTGCCACAGGTGCGTACCACCCGCAGCGCAACGGGCGCGTCGAGAGCACAACATCTGACACACAATGTTAGCGATACAGTGGAATTACTCCACAACATTTCACCAAACGATTCAAAAACACTCAAAAATTAGTTTTATATATGTTTCATTTGTGTGCAATTCACTACATATAAATGAATTATATTTGTTGACACATGAGTTGACTAACGATAGCGTAAATCTTAGAAATAATCTTACATACAAATACAATCGGACTCTCCCTACGAAAAGAAAGCTTCACAGTGTTCTCGTTATTCTTCTGTCACACAAATATTTGTATACATTTTGCGTTATTTTTGTTTCAGGATAGCCATGACGGCTGCACCGAGGACGCCTTCACGCGGCCCGTGTTCTCCTGGCAGGACTACAGCGTCCTGACGGCGGTGCTGCTCGTATCCTGCGCCGTCGGCATCTTCTACGGCGTCAAAGAGTTCATCCGCAAGAGGAAGGCCGCGAAGGACGAAGAGCAGGGAGGAGAGACGGAGAAGGGCGGAAAGAAGACGGATGACGTGGCAGACTTCCTGCTGGGCGGCTCCGCCATGCCGCCGCTGCCCATGGCCATATCACTCGCCGCCAGGTGCACCAATTACAACCTGACAACTCAAAACTATACCTTACTTATCACGTACTATTCAGTTTGAGGCACCAAAGATGATTCGTATCAGTAGGTACGTCATGATACTGTGCTCGCATGTAAGTCATCTTTGCTTCCAGTGAATCTACTTTTGAGTTCACGCTAATTTTCTAACCATTACATGGTGACCGTGACAGGATATGGCCATGTCAGAAAGTCATGCAAGCAATCAATTTTACGGTGTGTATATTGAGATCTTTGCTTCCAGTGAATATACTTTTGAGTTCACGCTAATTTTCTAACCATTACATGGCGACCGTGACAGGATATGGCCATGTCAGAAAGTCATGCAAGCAATCAATTTTACGGTGTGTATATTGAGGTATCAGCTAAGACGTGTTGTGTGTTGTTGTACAGTTTCATCACGGCGGTGGAGCTGCTGGGGAACGCGTCAGAGATGTACCTGCACGGGACGCAGTTCTGGATGACGTGCCTGGCCTTCCTGATCGTGGTGCCGCTCACCTCACAGCTGTACCTACCTGTCTACAGGGAGCTGGGGCTCACCTCAGCCTACCAGGTCAGTGGCCCAGAGACATGCACACAAACACTCTCATCTCGGGTAAATGGAATAGGTAGTAAAGAGGTAAAGTAAAAGATGCAATAAACAATAGACAGGAGAAAATGGAAAAAAGGAAACTCTGAAAAATAATAAAAATTGTTTAGGGGAGCAGACTGGTGGCTCAGCGGTTAAGTCTTCTGGCAGCTTCGAAAGGTTCCCTATTGGAATCGCTCTGTGGGTGGGGACCTTCACCCTGGACAGAACTAGCTGTACTGTATGAGGTGCGCCAAAACGCTTCCGTGGTTCGGATTCCACGTTGAGCTGGAGGGCTAACATTACAAGGGCGTATCCAGGATCAGAATTAGAGGGGGGCAAGATTTGAAATAGGGGGGGCAACTCATATTGGTTTCAAGGAAGTGGGGTGGGGGACTGAAACATGACGATTTCTTACAAAATGAATCTCAAACCTAATTACTATTTTTATTAATGATTAATATAGTAATCCAGCCACTTAATCTAAGGATCTACTATGTAGTTGTTAAGATCGTAAGTCAGTTAGTTTTTTATGAAAACATTAATCGCCTCGGATTCTCAGAAAATTTTACAAATAACTTTGTTTGTCAATATCTCACGGCGTTCTTTCACGAAATTTCGATGCACACTCATCGGGCATAATCCAGTCAATGTTTCCTCTCCCAAAATGCTCCTGAGCCAGTTCTTCACTCGTCTTCTAGGGGGAGCAGCAGCCCCCCTCTGCCCCTCGTTGGATACGCCTATGGCTAACAATCCTAGATGTGACACAGATGTGCACACATACAAAACAAATTCAAGCCGAAAACGAAGTCTCAACGGGGTCCTAGTTGGTCCAGACGAACATACAAGAAAATGCTTTGGAATGTAGGCATAATCGGGAACAAACATATAATTGGGAATGGTGTTAAAGAAAAGTAGATAATTAGAGAAAAGATATAAAAGAGATATGCTATAATAGAAAATAATGAAAGACAGAAATACAAAAAAAAAAAAAAATTAAAGGACACAACTAAAACACGTCGTGGTGATGACGCCTTTTAAGAACAAAAGAAGTCACCATTTCCCTTAAACCAGTGTTTCTAAAACTTTTAGCTCGACGAACGCCCATAAAATTTCTCAGGCAATGGCGAACCCCCTTAACGAAAAATCGTTACCTTTTTTTTAGCTCCGCTACTGGCAACAATGAGCGATGTTCACCATTGTGCGTGTTGTACGCTTGAGACAGCCAGTGCGCCATTACGTAGATCTTGTCGTGAGCCCCCTACGATCAACTAGCGAACCCCTAGAGGTTCGCGTACCCCACTTTGAGAAACACTGCCACATACTATGACATCAGTAGTCGGCAGAGGTGCGGGAACAAGATCGCTTCGGGTAATATTAGGCTATTGTGAGAATATCCCTTAGAAAATAAAAAAGAAAAGTGTCGCCGAGGGTAAAATCGCAAAGCGTGTGCCAGTTTCAAGATAGGTAATCAAAGACACCCCTTCAGTATCGCTCTAGCGGGCAGTAGAGCATGTTCCCTGCTGCTACATGGAAACGCATTGATTCCTCGCAGCCAGAACAGATCGACTGAAAGCCATCTCGCTCTACGCTCTCAAAGGAGGCGAAAGTTGTTGATGCAGGATCACAATTTGAGGCTTTTTTCAGATTTTGAGAAAGCTTGCGATACAGCCTCCTCTTACGGAGTATTGCGACAAATTCCTGAAACCTGATTTGTTATTTGCTCCGTCGCGGTATGTCCTCATAGTGCATAAATTAACTGAACTTCCCACTGCAAACAAACATTATAAGTTTAAATTCCAAGAAAACAAACTTGAGCCTGTGTTCTCTAAAATGGTAAGTTTCTTTTGTAAAACTAATAATATTCTAAACAGATAGAGTTTTTAAGTTTCTCACCGATTTGGATTCAATGAAATTTATGCTGTAAGCAAGTGTGAAAAGGGTTCTGATTTTGTCAACTTTTATAAATGATCTTGGAAACAACGCTACAGCCGTTTAAGACTGTTGTAGAAAAGTGAAAAGTTGCGCCGATTGTTCGCAAACTCATCTCGGCACTGTGCAACCACTGTCAACTTTAAACTCAATTCCAAAAAAGCCATTGTTATTTTCGAGAGTACGATGCATTGGTATTGATTTTATTTTCAAGATCATTTCTGATTATTCATATTCCTTATACATTGATGCAAGTTCAAAAATTGTACGAACACTTTTTGTCTTTATTTCAACGTCCTTAAATGCAGTAGGCAGTAATCAAATTTTGTTGTACATTCGCAAATAAAGTTTCTCCTGAAGAATTTCCTCTGTTAAAATTATGTCTTAATGCACGAAGTCTGTACTTATTAGTGGTGTTTGTTTACTTTGGAACTCATTTACACATAAACTTGTAACTTTTCTCTTCTTAGCCCTCAGCATTTTCAGAAATAAGTAAGACAGTCTAACTATCAAGTCGCTACCAGAACTGTCTTGGACGTGAGGTCTTGGCAATTGCCAGAGGTGGACATCATGTCCACACTTGTCCACTGTACACCAACTTAATTTAATCTAATTGCGATGGAGTAATTTCCCTACAAACCCATTTCTCCTGTTTCCTGTACCTGCCTACTTGTAGCCTCTACAGATTTCAACATTAATTTTTTCAGCGTTTTTGGTGAATAATTCATCATTTCTCTTGGTAACTTATTCCAATCCCTGACACCCTTACCTAGGAAAGGAAATCTTCCCCCACGTTTGTGATTGAAACTGAGTGCCAGCTTGTGGTCTTCGTCATCTTTTCCCTTCATGCATTATTTTTAATTCTTACGCCAATATCCTTCCATGTCTCATCGCCAGTATATGCCCTGTACACTCCCACGACCCTCCTCATGCTCCTCCTGTCTTGCAATAAATCCCAGTCCAACTCTTTTATCATATCCGTCACTGACTGCATTCTGCGGTAATTTCCAGAAACAAATCTAGCAGGCCTTCATTGCACCCTCTCCAACTCCTGTATTTGATACTCACAATGTGGGTTCTGTATTACACTTAGAAAACATTGAAATTCAGAATTTCATTTGTAAAATTAAGAATTACCCAGAGAGCTATCACTACTCAATCAAGAAGACAGGAGCTTGGACCATTTTATGTCACATATTCAGTGACGGATTCGAGGAATATGATAACAAAGCCAAACATGAAATGTGTAAGTAAAAAAAAAAAAAAAAAAAAAAAAACAATTTTAAATAAAGTGTTTTACAATCTAGATTTTATATAACATCAATATAAAAAGTTTGTTAAACTGCTGTCGAATGTGCAAAAGTTCTTAAATTCCTGTGCAAAGGTACGCTATCAATATCGGAAACAAAATAATTTTAATAATCGAGTGCACGCTCCGGAGGCAAATTCCCCAACAGTCCAGTGTTGCCAACTCCTAGAAATTCGAGTCGCTAGACTCAAGATCAAAAGTCGCTAGAAAGTCGCTAAAATTAATTGCACCAGTAGCCGATTGTTCAGTGCACAAAAAGTTCGAGGATTCCCTGACCACATTACTCTTTTGTTACTACTGGTAGAAATAATTCAATTACAAGTTAACACTTCGAAAAATAAGATGTAGTTGGAGAGAAAAAAATTTCATTATTACTTAATATTACGTATGTTTTTTGTTAACTCGAAAAAAAAAATTAAGTTTAAAAATTGAAAATTTCAAGTATAGATCGATGAGTTATCGACGATAATAAGGTACGTTGTTCAATAGTCAGTGAATTCTGAATTGTTACTATAGAGCCAATGGTCGCGTTCAGATTTACTAAATGCCCTAAATGCTAAGCAGGTGCTGCGATCAAGGTTACTAAAATCCTAGTAACATTGGCTGAGATTAGATTAGTATACCTTGTATACATGTATTCTGTTTGGCGCGCAAGTCGCGCATAGTTATTTTTTTTTTTTCAAATTCAACATGAAGATTTTTACATTCAAATTTTATTTAAAAAAAGTTGACTTTTTTTAGCTAAATCTTAAATTAGAAGATTTCCGAATTCATTCAAAAAAGTTAAACATTCAATTAAAGCTAGATTTTTTTAACAAATAAATGTAAAACTTAGATTTAAAAGAAAATTGGATGTTTTGATTTGAATATTTTTTTGAAATAGCTAAAGCTAGAGCATATACGAATGGAACTTTAATTAAATAAAGTTTGAATTTGGTGCCCAAGCGCGTTTGTCGTTTTCCATATATATCTCTTGGCACTGTATAATTCTGTGTCGAGTTGACAAGAAATGTATCCATTATTGGCTCTAGAACTGTTTTCACTTCTACTTCAAAAGTCGCCCAGATAAGTCGCTAAGCCATTTTTGTCGTCAAAACGTTTTTTCGGTCGCTAAGACTTACGCAAAAGTCGTCACTTCTAGCGACAAAGTCGCTAAATTGGCAACATTGCCCAACACCCTTTTTCCCCTTTTCTGTATCCGTCTACTTGTGACCTCTACGAAAATCAACTTTAAATTTTTGCAGAGTTTTGGCAGATTATTCATCATTTCCTTTGATAACTTATTCCAATCCCCGACACCCTTACCTAAAAAAGAGAATCTTCCCACACCCTTGTGCCCGAAGTCGATTGCCAGGTTGTGGTCATTGCCATCTTTTCCCTTCCATGCATTACTTTCAATTCTTACACCAATATCTTTCCATGCCTCATCACCAATATAAGACTTGCACACTCCCATGACCCACTTTACCCTCATCCCGACCTCTCCAACAAGAGAAGGATATTGAAATCTTTCCTGCTACCGCTGCAAGTGTCCTGCCCAGTTGAGTTTGTCATCAAATGTTACATATTTCGTGCGTATGATAATGATTTTCGGTTATTCAGAGAGTTTTCAACCGTGAAAAGATCCACATGCAATCAGGATACAGTACACGTTTATTGTCAGCTGTCATATCCGATGTGTGGCACTTTGCTTTACGTGAATTTTTCATCACTCCTCTAGAAAGTTTATTCCAATCTGTAGGCCACGACTGAAAGCTTTCTGTCTTCACTATGCCTGAGATGAGGACCTCTGTACCTCCTCGTACTATCACCGCTACTTGCTATCCCAACATCCATCCACGCCTCATCGTAAATGCGACCTCCTCCCGTCTTCCAGCTCATTCACTGTGACCAAACCCAGCTTCTCTACATTTACCTGTATCGGTCTGAAAACTTGATCACATCCAAAACGTGAGTGCGTTATCGATTTATATCAAACGGAGAAATAGTCGAAATGCTGCACTTTGCTGTCCTGTTAGCAGATAGCGAAGATCGGTTTTCAAAATTCATTTAATGGCATAAAGAAAATTTTGGGAGAACAATTTGGAGCAAATGCAAATAAAAGCGAAAAGTAGTAGTAAAAGGGGAACAAACACAGGATCAGTTAAAATTGTAGGTTCCGTGTATGTATATTCGTTTGGGCCAACTAGGACCACGTTACGCTTTTGTGGGACTTGAATTTACTGTGGATGCGACACAGCAGATTGTAAGCGATAGAGCGGACCTACAGTTTAACGTGGAATACGAACAACAGAAGCGTTCTACAGTACTTCACATTACACAGCAAGCTGTGCCAGAGGTGAAGGGTCTATGAAAATCCCCGCCGATACAGGGAATCGAACCGGGGACCTCTCCAACTCCAGTCAGACACCTTACCATTAAGCAACCACGACGCTCCACAGTTTTGGTTCTATTAATAAAATTGCGAGTGATGACCGAAGCACAAGAAGCATACCGCTAGCAAAATCAGCTATCTTAAAAGAAGTGAATGTCGACCAACGACTCACCAAGAACTTGATAAAACTACATGTACGGAGCAACGAACTTCACCTTTAGGAATACCGGAAAGAAGGAAAAGCAAATTTGAAATGTGGTGCTTTAGAACGATGCTGACAGATAGTGAACGTTTACCGATACTGGAAATGATGGACGCAGAAACAAGGACACATTTCGAAACATGCGGGATTTGTTAGCGACGGCAACAGAGCTGTACAGAAAGACAAAGATTGGAACAGACGAGAGGACTGCTGGAAGACATGCAGAATTCGATCAGTTCAGTTGATTGTTTCTTACTGGTTTAAGCCTTGGCAACGTCGTAGGCGGAGAAATTCCATCGTGGCTTTTCAGCAAAGTGACCTGCATATGGGTGCAGTGATTTGTGGAATCGATGGACGGGGATTCGAAGCCACGTCCTGCCGCATGCGTCGTCGAGACGAGCGTGGTGATTGGTGTCGGAGCCTGACGGGGCCGAGTTGACTTGTTGACGGCCAGGTCAACTGGAGGGCGGTCGGCGCAGTGCGTCACGAGCCGATTGACCCGCGACCCCACGCAATTGGCGCGCGGGTCGTGAGAAGCAACACGTCCACCACCCACTCCAATCAAAACGCCAACCACGAGGAGATAAGCATCACGTCTACCACCCACTCCAATCAAAACGCCAACCACGAGAAGATAAGCATCACGTCTACCACCCACTCCAATCAAAACGCCAACCACGAGAAGATAAGCATCACGTCTACCACCCACTCCAATCAAAACGCCAACCACGAGAAGATAAGCATCACGTCCACCACCCACTCCAATCAAAACGCCAACCACGAGAAGATAAGCATCACGTCCACCACCCACTCCAATCAAAACGCCAACCACGAGAAGATAAGCATCACGTCCACCACCCACTCCAATCAAAACGCCAACCACGAGAAGATAAGCATCACGTCCACCACCCACTCCAATCAAAACGCCAACCACGAGAAGATAAGCATCACGTCCACCACCCACTCCAATCAAAACGCCAACCACGAGAAGATAAGCATCACGTCCACCACCCACTCCAATCAAAACGCCAACCACGAGAAGATAAGCATCACGTCCACCACCCACTCCAATCAAAACGCCAACCACGAGAAGATAAGCATCACGTCCACCACCCACTCCAATCAAAACGCCAACCACGAGAAGATAAGCATCACGTCCACCACCCACTCCAATCAAAACGCCAACCACGAGAAGATAAGCATCACGTCCACCACCCACTCCAATCAAAACGCCAACCACGAGAAGATAAGCATCACGTCCACCACCCACTCCAATCAAAACGCCAACCACGAGAAGATAAGCATCACGTCCACCACCCACTCCAATCAAAACGCCAACCACGAGAAGATAAGCATCACGTCCACCACCCACTCCAATCAAAACGCCAACCACGAGAAGATAAGCATCACGTCCACCACCCACTCCAATCAAAACGCCAACCACGAGAAGATAAGCATCACGTCCACCACCCACTCCAATCAAAACGCCAACCACGAGAAGATAAGCATCACGTCCACCACCCACTCCAATCAAAACGCCAACCACGAGAAGATAAGCATCACGTCCACCACCCACTCCAATCAAAACGCCAACCACGAGAAGATAAGCATCACGTCCACCACCCACTCCAATCAAAACGCCAACCACGAGAAGATAAGCATCACGTCCACCACCCACTCCAATCAAAACGCCAACCACGAGAAGATAAGCATCACGTCCACCACCCACTCCAATCAAAACGCCAACCACGAGAAGATAAGCATCACGTCCACCACCCACTACAATCAAAACGCCAACCACGAGAAGATAAGCATCACGTCCACCACCCACTCCAATCAAACCGCCAACCACGAGAAGATAAGCATCACGTCCACCACCCACTCCAATCAAAACGCCAACCACGAGAAGATAAGCATCACGTCCACCACCCACTCCAATCAAAACGCCAACCACGAGAAGATAAGCATCACGTCCACCACCCACTCCAATCAAAACGCCAACCACGAGAAGATAAGCATCACGTCCACCACCCACTCCAATCAAAACGCCAACCACGAGAAGATAAGCATCACGTCCACCACCCACTCCAATCAAAACGCCAACCACGAGAAGATAAGCATCACGTCCACCACCCACTCCAATCAAAACGCCAACCACGAGAAGATAAGCATCACGTCCACCACCCACTCCAATCAAAACGCCAACCACGAGAAGATAAGCATCACGTCCACCACCCACTCCAATCAAAACGCCAACCACGAGAAGATAAGCATCACGTCCACCACCCACTCCAATCAAAACGCCAACCACGAGAAGATAAGCAATATGTGAGTGTAGGCTTTCCCGGTGAATAAATGACAACAAATCTTCTCGGGTTTCCAGCCGGATTTTATTAAAAAGCGAGAAGCTTTGGCAACTAGCTCAGCAGCCATTATCAGGTCAATTAGGTACCGGCGATCTTGCCGTTACGAATACCAGGCGTTTACTGGTGTCACTTAGCAACCTCACGACGCTCGCAGTTCCACTTCACTGTGATTGGTTGTAGGTGGCGGTCACCCATCCAAGTGCTAACCACGCTCCGCATTGCTTAACTGCCGGAGCCTAAGTCGTCGAGACCGCGCCCTGATTGGTCGATTGGCTCCCCCTCACTTGTCTGTCCACACTCCACCTGATCGCCGTCAATCAGGGAACGTGACCCGCACAGTATAGATAACCCTCGCTTCCAAGTGTTGCTCAGCAAATAACCCATGTCACGGTTAACCAGGTTGTCATGTAACCATATTTCTATTGCTTCTTTAACCACCGAATCCCAAAGGAACGAACACTTTGTCAGCACCTTCACGTTATCAAAATCCATTCTGTGGCCATTTTCAATTACATGTTGGGCAACAGCAGGTTGAAAAAGCCGGATGTAGCGTTGATGTTCCGTCACACGGGCCTTGATTGTGCGTACGGTCTGTCCAATGTAAGATTTCCCACATTCACACTGTATACTATACACCCCAGGCTTCTTCAGCCCCAAGTCGTCCTTCACAGAACGTAACAGTTCACGTATTTTGGCAGGAGTACGAAATATGCTCTTAATACTATGTCGACATAGTATCTTGCCTATTCTCCCGGATATGTTACCCACAAATGGGATAAATGCCAGATCTTTATACCGTTCTTTAGGTTTCATTGCCTGTTTGTTTGGCGTTTTTTTGTAGTGCCCTTTCTATTTGTCGGTTACAATATCCATTTCTCCTGAACGTAATTCGGAGATGTTCCAGTTCCGTCGGCAGACTGTCAACATCAGAGATTTCTTTCGCTCTATGCACCAGTGTGTACAATACAGCATTTTTCTGAGCCGGGTGGTGGAAGCTTTCGGCACGTAAGTAATGGTTCGTATGAGTAGGTTTTCTATACACACTATGGTTTTCGCAGAATGAGAATGTCCAAAAAAGGTAAGCTACCATTCTCTTCCAGTTCCATCGTGAAACGTATGTTTGGGTGAATCCCATTGAGATGGTCCTGAAATTCATGTAGTCTGCTGATCCCATGCGACCAAACAACAAATGTATCATCCACATAACGGAAGAAACATGCCGGCTTAAGAACAGACCTTTCTATTGCTATACTCTCAAAATGTTCCATAAACAGATCGGCAGCAACATGAGACAAAGGTGACCCCATCCGTCTGTTCATAGAAATCTCCGCCGTAGATAAAGTAAGTGGATGTAAGGACCAGCTCAAAAAGATCAACAATGCTAGATTCAAAGAGATTTCGTAGCAGCTGCAAAGTGTCTTTCAGTGGAACTCTAGTAAAAAATGAGACTACATCAAAGCTGACCATAATATCAGTCTCCGACAGGAGCATCTTTTGGAGAACCCTGACAAATTGTGTTGAGTTCACAACATGGTGAGGACCTTTCCCTACGTAGGAGTTAAGCATACTAGCTAGGTATTTAGCCAGACCATATGTGGGACTACTAATGGTACTCACAATAGGTCGTAAAGGGATGTCCTCCTTGTGAATTTTTGGCAGACCATAGAATCTAGGTGGTCTGGCGGCATGAAGTCAAAGACCCTTGACGACGTCCGATGGAAAACGCATTCTCTTGACCTGATGATGGCTGCTGAGCTAGTTGCCGAATGCTTGTCAATTTTTAATAAAATCTGGCTGCATACCCGAGAAGATTTGTTGACAGAATAATGCTTATTCTCCCGCACAGCCCCCTCCACTGGCTGTCTCTTCTCGTCTCCAATGAGGCCTGCCCCTGCCTGCTCGAACTACGCGTCCATTTCAGTTCTCCTCCCTTTGTTCTCGTTTCTTTTTATCATTTCACTGCGATTCGTCTCGTTCGCGACGAGGCCTGCTAGTGCCACCTGGCAATTCCAATTCTTCGTCCTTTCTTATTTGTTTCGTGCAATATTCCCTCGTAATTTCACTGTGCTCTCCTCAGATCACTTCCAACCGGATTTCTGTCATCATCTGCCTCGAAATCTTTCGATACTTAATTCCTTATATCTGGATATCTCTCTTTCTGTAATTTCCTCTTCTCTTTCATTATTTCTTATCCAATCCTACTTGCCGTGCTAACTTCAGCTTGTTGTTTGTTTCTGAGGTGAAAACTCCTATAGGCGCGTTTCGCGATGTTTGGACGGGAGTAAATCTGTGAGTTCGTGACGTCATCGTCACCATCACGCCAACTGTTGCGCGTGATGGTGACGGTTGGACGCTTTTCGCAAAAGCTTTAAACAAAAACACAGATTTTAAAAGATTTTTGATGGGACTTTGCATATGTATACTTTAAAACAAATAGAAAAAAACGGTTTACGTTTGATTTACAGAATCCTAAACCCTCTCCTCCTTTTCTCCCTGACCTTAATTTCTGTCACCGTTGTTGATACAAACACACAGTTTTCATCTGATTTTGATAGTAGTTAGCACACGTATACTGCGGTCTGGTAGCTCAGTGGTTAAGGCGCTTACTTCAGAAAGTTTCCTCTCCGGCCGCGGGTTCGAATCCCGTGGTGAGCAGGTATTTTCATGAGTTGTATTTGATTGTATGAGCTACGCCGGGACGTTCCGTGGTTCTGATTCCACGTTAAGCTCCACCAGGGCCGGCGTTAGGGGGGGGGGGATAAACGGGTCAAATTGACCCGGCCCGCCGGGCTTATGGGGCCGATCACCGGCGGCTGTAGGGCCCTCCATTCGACAAGTTTTATAACTTTAATATTTTTAAAAAAAAGGGCCGTGACTAATGAATTTGCCAAGGGCCCCCAACTGGTTACCGGGCCCCAAAATCCTAGCGCCGGCCCTGAACTTCAGATACCTGAGGAAAGGAATTGGCCTTCCTGCCTCTGACACAATAGCTTGGTACACTCTTTGGCAAAAAAATTGACTGTGGGCGCTTGAGACTAAGTCCCTTATTTCGCACAATGTGGTATCATTGCGGGTATTCAACTCAGCTCCATCTGTTATTCGTTTCCGTAAGTCAATGCCTGGAATAAACTCTCCAGTGATGCCACATAGTGCAAAATAATGGACTTAGTCTCAAGCGCCCACAGTCAATTTTTTTGCCAAAGAGTGTACATCTCCTTCGGCAAGATTCGACTGACCGTCGAGTTGTGTTAGATTTTTAGTTTTTGAAGTGAAAACATCTTTAGGTACGTTAGTGGATTTGTGAATGGGTAAAATCTTATTAGTTCGCATTACCGACTTGCTAATGGTAATAGTATATTTATAACTTTTATTTATTCAAAAAAAATTTAAACCCTCTCCCCCACCTTATTTTCTGTCAACATTATCGATGCAAACCCACAGTTTTTATCCGATTTTTATAGTACTTATCACGCGTATACGGCAAAACAAGGCGGTCTGATAGCTCAGCGATGAGCGTGCTTTCTTCGGAAGTTTTGCTCTCCGGTCGCGGTTTCAAATCCCGTGGTGAGCAGGAAATGTCAGGAGTTGCATTTCATTATATGAGCTATACCGGTACATCTCGTGATTCTGATTTCACGTTAAACTGCAGGCCTCTCAGGAAGGAATTGGATTGCCTGCCACTGAAACAATAGTTTGGGACATGTCCTTCGAGAAAATTCGACCAACCTTCGAGTTGTGGACTAAATTAGATTTTTTGAAAACCTCTTTAGGCGCGTTGGTCGATTAGGGAATGGGCAACATCTTATGAGTTCGCGTCACCGACATGCTGATGGTAACAGTATATCTGTAGTGGTATAGTGGCTCAGTGGCTAAGGTGACTGACTGGAGAACACGGTTCGAATCCCTGTCTCGGCGGGGACTTTCATAGACCCTTAACCCGACCTTCACGTCTGGCACATCTTGGTGTGCAAAGTGAAGTATACCAGAACACTTCCGTGGTTCGGATTCCACTTTAAATTGTAGGTCCCCTGTACCTGGTGGCACTACCGGGTTAGGTTAAGGCGGCTACGACAGGGGTGGAATGCGCAGCCAATAGAAACCCTGTCACCAGGTCATTACAACCACACGGAATTATTATTATTTAGTATATCTGTAGGTCCCCTGTACCTGGTGGCACTACCGGGTTAGGTTAAGGCGGCTAAGACAGGGGCGGAATGCGCAGCCAATAGAAACCCTGTCATCAGGTCACTAAGACCACACGGAATTATTATTATTTAGTATATCTGTAGGTCCCCTGTACCTGGTAGCACTACCGGGTTAGGTTAAGGCGGCTAAGACAGGGGCGGAATGTGCAGCCACTAGAAACCCTGTCACCAAGTCATTACGACCACACGGAATTATTATTATTTAGTATATCTGTAGGTCCCCTGTACCTGCTAGTACTACCGGGTTAGGTTAAGGCGGCTAAGAAAGGGACGGAATGCGCAGCCAATAGAAACCCTGTCACCAGGTCATTACGACCACACGGAATTATTATTATTTAGTATATCAGTAACTATAAGTTTGACGTGTTGAGCGTAGGATATTTATAGTTTTAGTTTTTTTTATTCTGTCTGACGTTCCCAGTTACTGCCAAGTTTTTGTAATGTGAATTTCAGTGCAGCTGTGATTGCAGTGCTCGCTGAAGTGTTATTTCAGTGCAGCTGTAATTGCAGTGCTCGCTGAAGTGTTCTTCTAACTTTTTCTATAAACTACGTGGCCTGGGCTAGTGGGGGATGGGGGGGGGGGGGGGGGGGGGAGGGGTTGGCTGGAAATCTACGGTGGGCTACGTGGGGGGGATGTAATTACTCAGCCAGGCCACGTAGCTTTTCTTTCATATTATTTGTCACAGTTAAAATGAGGTACAGAACACACAACAGCATGTGAATATTTAGTTCCGTCATTTAATTATCTGCATACATATTTTACAATTATTGTACTGCTTTCTGATGTTAGACTATTAGTCTAGCTGTACAAAATGCCTTCTGGATTCAGTAGGAAACAAAACTACGTTCTACGCGGGCAAGGGGGGGAGGGTTAGGGACCAAAGCTACGTTGAACTACGTGGGGGGAGGGGGGTTCGCAGGATGCCAAAATGGGGCTACGTGATTTATGCACGCTCTCTAAGCGGCAGGTATAATATTTTTTTATTTTATCAATTCTTGAAGAATGGTGAACGAGAAAAGGAGTATGTTTTTAGTAACACCTCAAGAAGAAAGGGATCTCTGAGAGTAACTAAGATTTTTTTCCCAATAATTGCTCATTTTCAGGAGTGGATAGGGTCAATATTTCAGTTAGAATATTTATAATTATAGATAAGTACATAACGCAAGTATCGGTTGTCATCATTATATACGAAATAACTTTAACCACAATCTACTAAAAAGAAAACAGTGCAAAAGTCTTCTGGAATTAATATGGAAAAAACTGCGTGTCACACGGGGGAAAAAGGGGGGGTTCAACTTAGGCATAAATGAAGTCACGTAGTTTATGGACGATCCCTAAAGCCACTGTTGATGTGAATCAGTGATTATTCCTCATAAGTCGACTGTAATAATTTTAGTGTCAGCAGAACTGAACTTAAAATTGGATTCCAACATTCAGACTCTGACGAAGGCTTTTAACTCATATGTTTTCGCGAATAATGATAGCCTGAGCACAGGATCCCTGTGGCAGTGGTTAGTCGTTCGGGAGGCGAGAGCTACCTTGATGCCATCTGACGGCGAACGGGCGAACTACACACTGCGACACGGAGCTGGCAGATGGCGCGGGCTGCTTGTTTGGGGAGCGACATGGTCAGGAAACGTTATAATCACGCGAAAAACATATTCACCATGAGGGATCGATTTCTAGACCTAAAACGACAGTAACACGAGATTTTCAGCTAAGTTCGTAGAGACATGTTTTCAACAGCCAGTAGATGTACTGATACACAAGAATTCATCAGTCTCTCTATGACTCGGTCTAGGGCAGGGGTGGCCAACCCGCGGCCCGCGAGATTTATATCACTTTTACAAAATATTTTTTATATTTCTTTTTTTTAGTGTTATATATTTCTTTACAATGTGCGTTTACAATCATTGTTATTATACTAGCTGATATTCGCGACTTCAAACGCGTTGATTAAGAATTTCTTTGCCAGAATTGAAAATAGAAAGCTGTTGGAAGCGAAGGATTCGTCACAAACAACACCGAGTCGGCATAATATGACCGGAAAGCCATTACTATATCATTCTACCATCGAACCTGTCTCTTGAAGAGAATCAATTTCCAACATATTTAAAAACAGAAAAACAAACGAATGTGAGGGGATGTGGGGGGGGGGGGGGTGTTAACTAAGGACAGCTTTATTTCAGCTTGGTCTTTTCTTCCTTCTTCAGCATGAGCATCCGATTCTTGGGTTCTAATAACTTTAGCTGCTCGTGCTCTGCTAGAGCTACACCTTAGGCCAGTTTACGCCCGCAAGGCATGTCAAAAAAGAAGGCAAAATAAACTGGGACCAGAAACATTTAAGCAGACACAAAGTAATAGGACAGAGAAAATCGACATCTATACTAAATAATACATTTTTTCTCTAAATTAAATTTACTAACAAATTATTCACTAACATAATGCGCGGGAAGCATAGCTTGAGCAACCGACGTAACATTACAGACTAACACACACATCCGTCTCTCTGTCACTATTCGATAAATGCTCAAAATTTCGTGACTACAACTCTTAATCTTACAACAACAAAAAAAGGAATGTCCTGTGCCCTCCCTACAGATTTTCATGTCAAATTCCGTCAATATCGGCATTTAGTTGCCAAAACGTAACAAAAGACAGATACTTACTTCCGCATTTATAGTATTATTACTACAGATCATACACACACTGACTGCGAATAACCCCTGAGGGATCAATATAATGTAGAAAAAGTGTACACCTACAGCATTGCAAGACTACCTACGATTAGCCTCGCATTGCACCTCTAACTTTGTGATATTAAATCCGAATAACCAACGGCCCAGGCGTGACTCTTACGATCAAAAACAATTTTTAAAAATCTTAGCCTCCATGGAGATTTGAACGGGAGACCACGATCCAAACATTAGCAAGCGAGCGCTTTAACCACTGAGCTACCTGTCCGCTACACGAGAAACAGTACAGAGACCTCCATATCCAATGCGTCTGTCTATCGCCGTTCAGCAATTTTTCGAAATTATAAGACAACATGTATTATTTATACACATAATTTTTCAACCACATGTAGACAGTATTTTTCTCCTTGTTTCAAAGGATAAATCTGCAAAGTTTCATCGAGATCGGATGAAAACTGTGGATTTGTATGAAGAAGAAACAAACCAACAAACATACACACATTCATCTTTGTATATATAGATTATCTACGTTTACATGTAAGAATAATAGTAAACACAATAAAAACTCATGTTTGAATTTTTCACACCAAACAAATGTCTTTAGATAGTATATATAGTTTTACATGTGGCCCACGGAGTTATCAAAGTGGCCCGCAAGATCATTTAGATTGGCCAACCCTGATCTACGGGATGCGAGGCGTTGGTTGGAAAGCTACGCTTGCCTACGTGTGGGGAGGGGGGGGGGGTGGATTTCGAGCCAGGCCACGTGGCTTTCCGTTCATATTATTTGTCACAGTTAAAAGACCAGTCATCGAATGCAACAACATGTGAATATTTATTTCGTTCATTTAATTTTCTCCGTATGTCTGAAAAGAGAAAACCGTACAAAATGTCTTGAGGAATCAATAGGGGAAAAAGCTACTTGCTATGCCGGGGAGAGAGGGGGGGGTGTTCACAGGAAGCCAAAATGGAGCTACATGGTTTATGGAGATTTCTAAAGTTTGTATATTAAAAATATTTTCAAAAAAATGACTTACTTATTGTTCATTACCTACAGACGTCGACTATGCTGTTTTTCTTCTTTTTCCATCGTTCTACCGAACTCAGGAGCGCGAGTGAACTTATCTAGCTGACGTGTTTTTCCTCTGTTCCCTAAACCTCTACATCCTTTCGCTGTGCTCTTTCCTACGTTCCTCCGTCCAAGTGTTCCTTCTTCTAATATGCTGGCTGTTGGCAAACTGGTGGTTATTAACCATGCTACTAAATCGGCGTCTGTCCTGTGTGATATCGTCTGTTATTCCTATTTTCTGTTTTGGTTATTATTATTATTTTCTGCCTATTTGGATGAATAGGATTCTAGGAAAAACGAAGTTTTGGGTTTGGAGTAATGTGGAAGCCAGCTCACCGCTTAATTTTTATAAACGATCTCGGAGACAAAGTGAAAAGCCTTTTTAGATTGTTTGGTGATGATGCAGTTATTTATAGGGAAGTATGAAATTTGGCCGATTGCTTAGAAATTCAGTGCGATCTGGATGTTATTTTGGCTTGGTGCGCTGAGTGGCAACTTACTCTAAATTGTGAAAACTACAAGACAATGAGCATAACTAACAAAAAGAATCCAATTGTTCAGAAATACGAGTTAAACAATACAGTTATTGATATGGTCGATTCTATGAAATATTTGGGAGTAACAGTACAAAGGAACATGAAATGGGACATAGACATTAATTCGTTAGTAGGTAGAGCAAATTCTAGGCTGCGATTCATAGGTCGAATCTTGAAAAATTGTAATGAACAAACAAAGGAGATAGCGTACAAATCTCTTGTGCGTCCACATTTGGATTATCGTTGTGTCATTTGGGACCCGTTTCGTAAGGGGTTGATCGAAAGTATAGAGAAAGTACAGAGAAGAGCAGCTCGATTCGTGACCGCTTGCTACAGTCCTTATGAAAGCGTCACAGAACTGATTAGTAGACTAGGTTGGGAGTCTCTGGTAGATAGACGACACACGTTTCGTTTAAACTTATTGGAAAACATGCGTACTCCCACTTTCACTTTTGAGTGTAGTGAAATACTTCTTCCACCAACCTATTTGAGCCGGAATGACTGGAAAGATAAGATTAGAGAAATAAGGTGCCGGACTGATTCTTATATGAATTCTTTTTTCCCTCGTACCATTAGGGATTGGAATGCACAGCAAAGAGATTAGCTTTGGTGCTGAGTATCCTCTGCCACCCACAATTTTGTGAATTGCAGAGTATATATGTAGATGTAGATTCTGTCTGCTAGTCCTTCTGTCCTGCATTTTACCATAGGCTCTTCAAAACAACCTTTGGCTCATTATACTATAGCGGATCGTTATCTTGTTGATTTGCTCCTTGTCCGTTTCGGATTTAAATTATGCGTAACATTGTATTAAAATAAAGGCTGTGTTATTCTGCAATGCCAGCCATACGCGTATGAACTGTATATATCAGCTGAGGACTTCAACAGGTATACTTGACGCCCTAGTGTCCTCGGCATTTCTGCATATTCTGTACTCAAATGCGGTGCTGTTTCAGAGTCGATCAGTTTCATTCAAAATGGCAAACACTCACGACGGTTAGTCTATTATCAGTTTACTAGCTTCAAAGTCTGTCAACACTGACGTGTTTAACGGAGTGATCTGACAACTCGTTTCTTTGCGGTGCCTAAGTATACAGAATTGTTGCTATCAGGGCCGGCGTTATCATGGAGGAAGGAAATATATGGAGGAGAAGTGACGTTAAATTGGTGAAGCAGGCTCGCGCATGCGCAGTGGCGGCAGCGGCGATATTGCGCTTCCAAACAATTGCGATGTTCCCAGTATATCCCGAAAACTAAGCAAGATATCGAAAAATTTTATTCTTTATTTTCGATTTGTCTCGTCGTGTTACATAAGAATCGATCATTAAATTTGACTTTTGCGAAATTTTTCTTCTCCATTTCAACTCAAAACACCTCACTTTTGATACAGTATATCTCTAGAACTAGGTGAGATATCGAAAATTTTTATTCTTTATTTTTCATTTGTCTCGTCTTTTTAAATAAGAATCCATCATCAAATTTGACTTTGACCAATTTTTTCTTCTGAACATCAACCAAAACCATTTCACATTTGGGACAGAATATCTCGAAAACTAAGCAGGATATCAAAAAATTTTATTCTTCATTTTTTATTTGTTATTTCGAGTTACATAATAATCCATCACCAGATATAGGCGTCACCTTTATCCTAGAGTCCCCTTGAGGTTTTTGTACATATTCCCCGTGTCTGTATGGAAGCGGCCATGCCCCCTTCACTCCAGCCATGCCCCCCCCCCCACTCCACTCCTCGTCCGCCCTGCTTCACTTCAATGCGTGGTGAAGGTCTCTTGCGTCGTCTCCATATATTTCCCTCCTCCATGGGCGTTATGGGGGGGGGGGGTAAGTGGGTCAAAAGGGGGCATCCATTAATTACGTGAGGTGAAATAGGGGGGGGGGGGCAAATCTCATCAGATCTCACCAAGGGGGAGGGGGGTCTACGGTAATCTCACGGAGATTTTGCGAAAAAATTTTGGACAGTAGAGCTAAAAAAGGTGTCTACAATTTGTGCCAAAGTCGATTTTAGGCGTCAAAAAGTGAGGCTGTGACCTAAAAAAAAAAAAAAAATGCTTTACAAAAGTTTCCAGGGCGGATTTCTAGGGGGGGGGGGGTTCTCACGGACCAGATCTCACCACAGGGGGGGAGGTCCGGCCAGATCTCACCAGGGGGGAGGGCGGGGTCCAGAAATCCGGAAAAACACCTCACGTAATGGGGGGCCCGATCACCGACAATAGGGGCCCTCAGGCCATGAAGCCAAGAATACGCCCATTGTCACCAGGCCATTATGTAGAGCTAAAAAAAGAAAATGAAATGACTAAAAAGCTTTGAATTTATATTTGTATTAGGGAGGATAATTGCTGACGTGCAATGTCATTGGCGCACCACTATACAGAAATAGATAACCTTGCAAAAGGACAGCAGCTCTGGTTAAAGTTAAAAGCCTTCTTTCCATTGGCAAGCAAATTACTAGCAACTAAGTACAATTTCCAAACACATGACAGAAGAAAATAAATATTTTTTCAAAAACATTGTCGGCAAGCAATGTTTTTTTCCCCGTTAATTATCAATAAAGAGAGTGCAAAATTAAGTAAAGTATGCAGAGAAAAGGTCATGAATGAGTTGAAAAAATATATTTAATATCGAGGAACATGTTTATAACAACAAATTTTTACATAAAATTCCCTTAGTTCTACTCAGACTGGTGTTGGAGATAGGGTGGCTAGTTCCATCCTTCCTTATCTTACTTAAGGGCATTAACTTGGAATCGGAATCGTAGAATACTCTACAGCAAGCTACGTCGGATGTTAAAGTCTGGTTACGGGTCTATGAGTATTCACCACCGATACAGGAATTCGAATAGGGAACCTATCCCTTTCAAGTCAGAAGCCTTAAACACTGAGTCGCTCTGGCGTTAAAAGATCTGTAATATGTGAGATCCTTTTGTAGTAACAGGAAGTAAGTTCCAAAACATTTGCCTAGACAAAATTAAAATACAGACTTTATATCTGGAACTAGGGCCGGCGTTAGGGGGGGGGAGGGGTAAGCGGGTCAAAAGTACCTGCGCCCCGCCGGCTGATGGGGGGCCCGATCACCAACAATAGGGGCCCTCAGGCCATGAAGCCAACAATTCGCCCATTGTCACCTGGCCATTATGTAGAGCTAAAAAAAAAAATATCGCCATTTTATCCCGGGCCCGAAATTCTTGGCGCCGGCCGTGGTTGCTATGTAATGTTCATAACCTTATTTTGTAATTTGTACATTTTTCGGTTGTAGTTCACACAGCAATACAGACCGAAGTTTCACTGAATGGGTGATGTCAGAATTAGGGAACCAATAAAAATTAAAAATAAATTAGGAATCCTAAAACCTTATGCTATAACGCGTGATATTGGGTTTATTCCTGATCCATATTTCATTCAGCACGATTAATACTGAATTACTTCCATCCGTATAAAAATACCGTAACTTCAGTAACTTGGAGCTTACGAAAGCAGGACCACAACTTCTACTGTACTTCTTGCCGTTCAAAACAAACGTGTACGAAAAAATTCATTGTATTGCAATATAAATCTGACGTACTGTAAATATTTACATATGCCTGATATATTAGGTGGACAGACAAAGTAAGAAATGAACGAGTTTTGTAAATGATGGGTGAGAAAAGAAGTTTATGGAAGAAGCTTACAGAAAGAAGAGACAGGCTGGTAGGTCATATTCTGAGACATGCTGGATTGGCTAATTTGTTAGTGGAGGGAACAGTTGAAGGTAAGAACTGTAGAGGAAGACAGAAATTAGAAAAAAAATGACAAGGCAGCCATTAGTATATAATTTGTGTTTCAATTATCAAAGATCCTACCATTTCCGAGTCAATGAAATTTGATAAATTTTGTAATCAATTCGTTAGTGGAGGGAACAGTGGAAGGTAAGAACTGTACAGGAAGACAGAGATTAGAATATATGAAGCAGATAATTCAGGACGTGGGTTGTAAGGGGTATGTAGAGATGAAGAGGTTAGCACAGGATAGGAAGGGATGGAGGATTGCATCAAACCAGTCAAAAGACTGACGACAGAAAAAAAAAAAAAAAAAAAAAAAAAAAAAAAAAAAAAAAAAAAAAAAAGCCTGATATAGTGAAATTAGTAATAAAACAACTATTAATTAATATATTAATTTAAACGCAGTACATACCTTTATTTCAGTGTTTCGGAAAATCATTCCTTCCAGCATACATTATAAAATATCTTCACTGGATATACATATCTTCTAAGTCCGTCAAAAATGATGGGTTGAATATAGTATTATAGCAATTCGTTTCTTCGCTAAGTACAATTTTCGTCAAATAATGTTCATTATCTTGAAAATGATGTAATGTAGATATTTGTTAACTTACTGTAAACGAATTTTAATTAAGTAAAAGCAAATTATAATTAATATGTTGATTCCAACGGAATACGTACTTTTCTTTCAGTGTTCTGATAATTAATTTATTCGTAGATGCATAGCTAAATAGAACAGTTATTAAATAAGACGTCTAACCTCGAAAATCTCCATTCGTTGTTTATTGTGCAGCGGAGGCCAAAAGCGTTACGTCATAGTCCGACGTCATCACGTGACACAGATACAACATGACTAAAACTTGGGTTTTATAAGTACAGAAGGAGCGGCCTGGTAGCTCAGTGGTTAACGCGCTAGTTTTCAAAACATTCGCTGCTCCTGTCCCGGGTTCGAATCCCGGCAGGCGCATGAATTTTGAGAGTTGTGTTTGATCATATGAGCTATGCCAGGCCGCTCCGTGGTTCGGATTCCACGTTAAACTGTAGGTCCCAGAGGAAAGGAACTGGCTGTCCTACCTCTGACACAATGGCTTAGTACGCCTCCTTCGGGAGGATCCAACCAACCTTCACGTTAAACTGTAGGTCCCAGAGGAAAGGAACTGGCCGTCCTACCTCTGTCACAATGGCTTAGTATGCCTCCACAGGGAGGATCCAACCAACCTTCACGTTAAACTGTAGGTCCCAGAGGAAAGGAACTGGCCGTCCTACCTCTGTCACAATGGCTTAGTATGCCTCCATAGGGAGGACCCAACCAACCTTCACGTTAAACTGTAGGTCCCAGAGGAAAGGAACTGGCCGTCCTACCTCTGTCACAATGGCTTAGTATGCCTCCTTCAGTTATATAGTTAGTTACTAAGAATGGCGTAAATACAGAAATAAACTCAGTGATTAACGTAAATACCGTTAATCACAACTGGGAAACAAGCAACAATATCCCCCACGCTTACAAAACCACAAATTTGTTTGTTTGTTCACTATATCCGGTGCCGAAATTTAATGTCGCTTATGCCACATCTTATATATTCTTTGAGAAGGATAAATTAGTTTTTATGTGAGCAGAAAGAGCAAACTGATAAACAACTAAATCAAAGAGGAACACAAAAATAGAAAGATGCCGGTCTCGGTTGCGTAGGGGCTAGAGCACTAGCTCCACGTACCGAAGATCGCCGGTTCGAATCCGGCCGCGGGCATGGATGTTTAAGTGTTGTGTGTCTGTGTGAATGTCCTGTCCGTCCCGTGGTGTCTATACATAGGAATCATAACTGGAGATACTGGAGAAACTAATTCACTGGATGAGATATCACAAACACATTGAGCTGGCTGAATGGCTTAGTTGCCGGAAAAAAAAAAAAAAAAAAAAAAAAAAAAAAAAAAATTTGCGGTTACAATCGTGGCCAAATATTGTATACTCAATTAAAGATGTCGTCTGTTGTTTTTTGGTTGTGCTTTACTAGAAATAAGAAAACGTTTCGCTTTGTCGTCTCCGAAGGGATCTAACCTAAATTTTAACGCAAATAAAAACATTTGCGATTTCACGCATCTGTGAGTTTTCTTTACGTCTCCAAACACTGAATACGCTTTCACCAAATTATTAAATGTCAAAATATTCGTCGTTTCAGGCACATCGATGCAATCTTCACTGTTTGGAAGTTTCGGATTTGACTCAAAATTCGGTCCGGTAATTTTTATATTAATATTGGCCCGCCTCCGTTTACAGAAAATATCTGTTCATAAACCTAGGTCTATGAGGGCAAAATTGCAGGCAAATGATAGTAAATAATAATACCCCTATATAAAAGAAATGTTATACATAACCCATGTGTCTATAACTTACAACTCGGAACTAACATCATAGCCTTTTTCCTCATATCACCGAGTGTGGTGGTTAACGTTCTTGCCTCGCATTCGGGAGGACGCGGGTTCGAATCCCCGTCCAGGCATATAAATTTGGGTTTTCCATGGTTTCCCCAGATCACTCCAGGCGAATGCCCGGATGCTTCCTTCAAAAAGACCATGGCCAAATTCCTTCCCGTTCCTTGTCCCCAGTCCCATCCCGCCTCTAATGACCTACCTTAGCCGTCGACGAGGAGTAGAAAAAAAAATTTACTCATATATTAAAATAAGTCGTAAATGAAGGTAATCGTACTGTACCCGTGCGCAGCATGTTTTCAGTCAACTGAAATTTTCGCCGAAACATTGCTACATTTATTTATAGATTCTTCAAAACTATCTCAGTAATCTCTTCATTCGTTTTAATAATGCACAACCAAGCTGATTGCCATAGACATATACGAGGGTCCACATAGAAGACCACTCCAGCTGCTGACAGAAGAAAACTAGTGAGAAAAAGATAAATACAGTGCGAAACGGATGCACCTACATTGTTAAATTAAATTAAACTAAATAAAATACAAAAAAATACAAAAAATACAAAAATAATACAAAAAATTTAAAAAAATACAAAAAAATAATAATAAATAAATAAAAAATATATATAAAATAAATAAATAAAAATAAAAGGCTCAACAGAAATGAAAAATATAAAAGTAAAACAAGCACTTACACGGAAACAGCAAATAAAAGAAGGCAATGCCAAGACGGCAAGTACTTCTGACAAGAATCCCTTAACCTAAGGGCTAAGGGAGATTGATAGAGCCTCTGCAAGTATATTAGCGCTAATACTGTCTGGGCAAGTATACACATAGAAAGTTTAACGCGCGTTTTGTCAGTTACTTGAACAAGTAATACATAATAATAATTCCGTGTGGTCGTAATGACCTGGTAACAGGGTTTCTATTGGCTGCGCATTCCGCCCCTGTCTTAGCCGCCTTAACTTAACCTGGTAGTGCTACCAGGCACAGGGGACCTACAGTTTAACGTGGAATCCGAACCACGGAAGCGTTCTGGTGTACTTCACATTACACAGCAACCTGCGTCAGAGGTGAAGGTCGGGTTAAGGGTCTATGAAAATCCCCGTCGAGACAGGGATTCGAACCGGGGACCTTTCGTTCCCCAGTCAGACACCTTAACCACTGAGCCGTCAGACCACTACAGATACACTGTTAACATCAGCATGTCGGTGACGCGAGCTCATAAGATTTTACCCATCCAAAAATCGCCCAAGAGGTTTTCACTACAAGTATACTCCTACATATTTGGCTGTTCTATGCATCACTAAACAGTTTTGTGTGGTTTCAGCAAGTGTGTAGGATCTCGTTTACCTAGTTACTCAATGTACGACCATCGTAAGGACAGTAAGGTTGAATATCTACTTTACGCAATTTATTTTGAGTGTATTTTCAGCCATGTGTTTGATGTGGTACCGACGTGTTTACTGTGCAGTACCTGGAGATGCGGTTCGGCCGCAGCATGAGGACGCTGGCCGCCGCTATGTACGTCACGCAGATGACGCTCTACACCTCCGTCGCCGTCTACGCTCCCGCCCTGGCACTCAGTGCAGGTACGTCAGCCGTCACTGTCCCCGCATAGCGGCTTCGTGTACTGCTCCATATTGCGTATATCAAGACAATCTGAAAACTGGTGGCAGTGCACACGTAAATCTAATTCACTAATATCAATCTAAACTTAGCTCTCCTGAGCTAATCTGTGACCATTGCAGTTAATATGGGATACTCAATTGTGGAATTTAGAATAATAAACTATACCAATAGTCTTGTCCTTGAAATCATAGCAAACAAAAACCAGAAATAGATTATTTCCACTATGACAACCGCATCCGACGAACCATATACCGCTGACTTGAAGTTTAAACCACTGTCGCGTAAACATCCGAACATTGCTGCGGAATATAGCATCGCGTATGTTGAAAGGCAGCTTTGGTGTAATATTTCTTTTCCTGTGCCTTTTACGGTGAAGACGTTACCCTAATCTAGTTATTAGGCAAAACAGGAGATTAGTGTTTATGCTGCATACAGTTTGTTTTGTTGTGGTATTTTTTGCTTGTCACTGAGTCGTATTTTCCCTCCTGTGTCCACAGTGACTGGTCTGAACGTGTACCTGGCTGTCAGCTGTGTCTACCTGGTCTGCATCGTCTACTCCTCACAGGTCAGTCAATATCATGTCTACCAAGCTGTGTAGGTACAGCAGGGGGTGCACACCACAAAGAGGGGGCCCACAACACCCTGGAGGGGCCCCCATCTTAGCCAATAGTAGAGCTTTAAAAGAAAGGGGGCCCACAAAGCCTAAATGCAAACCCTGAGCCATGAAGTCCAGGTCATTTTACCGTTTTTATTTCTCTGGAGGTTTGAGTTATACCTTAACCTCGGTGTCCCGTTTTGCGGAACTTAGCGACTTTATTGCGCGTGTGAGAGGTCTTTTGTTTCTGGTGCAGGGCGGGATGCGAGCCGTCATCATCACGGACACGTTCCAAGCGGCAGTCCTGCTCGGCTCGCTGTTCCTTGTGCTGGCCATAGGGAACGACAGAGTTGGACTGTCCCTGGTATGGCAGCGCAGCGCCGAGACGGAACGTCTGGAATTCTTCAAGTGAGTCGCCACCACCCTGTATATCATGTCACACAGTGGACACAAACACTCTAATGTATCACTCCTAGTCACCACAGAGCGAAATTAGTTATTAACATTAGTTTGTTTCCCTAAATATTAGTTCACTCTACATACTATATATGCTGCTACGTGAATACCTGAAAAAAAATCTTTACATTTCATATCTTGGCACCACCCTGTATATCAATTCAGCTCTACAACAGGCGCATAGAGTCTAATTCTTTACGGTGTACCTCATTAAGTCGCGTACCTGTACACATTCTGCTCACCTTGTAGAGCATTTCATCTCCAGCTTCCATTCACGGATTTGCCGCAGGATGATCCGTAGATTCGAGTTCTTCACCATAGTTTATGTCAGCGTGTATATTATTTCAGTCTCCTACACGCATTATTTACAATACATTCCACATCAAATTAACCCATTTTAGTAGTTTTACTTTGAACCTGTTATCTTCTCCTATACATATGCTAGTCTTCATCCCACAAACTCGCTGTCCCATGTAAGTCAGCTATTCATGAGATGATCGTTTTCCCTGTTGAAATTAGAATTCTATTTCTTCATCCCACTTCTCATGAGACTGTTTAAAGCTTTACTCCTCACCTTATTTCACTTCCCCTTATTAATATTCAAATAGTTCTGTGTAACACGAGTAGTATACCCCCGTGTCTCGGTTCTGTATTTTCTATCACCCCTCTCTCTTGTTCTTTTTCCTGTTGACCTTGATATTAGACCTGTTATTAGCCCCATATATTAGCTCTCAGTGTGGCCGTTGTTAATATTCGTTCCTCATATCAGCCAGCACTTTTGCGTTTTTATCAATACTCTTTACTAAAGATATGAACATTAGCCCTTAACGCCTTTCCATCCCTACATTGTTTGCCAACAACAGACACCTTACAATTATTCAGCAGATACTTCTCCTTCTTTTGTATCAACGCCCTTCCTGGCCCAAAATGCACGAAAATTTGTGTCTTTGATTTATATTATATAGCTCACCAATTTGCTGAAACCTGCAGTAATTTTCTTAATCAACTTGTCTGCGATTTAGCCACGCATTTGTCCGCTTCACATAGCACTCGAAGTGCTATCGTCTACCGCGTTGTATGTTTTGTTGTTACAACCCTAAATCTAATGTACTCATAATCGAAATTGCTCTGTTTACAGTGTAGTCAGTACACTAAAGTAATGTCGTTTTACTCTGCTGTAGGTACAGCTGGGTATTAACTGCTATTCTGAAAGTATATGAGCTGTATTTGATTTCCTACACACGATGCTACATGTGCCTACTGGTGGGGCACGTTGTTGTCACCTTGTATTGTTGTTTTGCAGCATGAACCCCGACCCGACCATCCGCCACAGCTTCTGGTCGGTGGTGGTTGGCGGCAGCTTCTACTGGGCGACCATGTTCTGCACCAATCAGGCGTCAGTGCAGAAGTACATGTCTGTGGCCACCATCAAGCAAGTCAGAACGTAAGCACACCAAAGAGCTAACAGTTCCTAATGAATATAAATCAACAAGCTGCAGTAGCGTGATGTGTCAGACAGGTTAGCAGGAGTGTGAATGAGACGCGCGGTGAAGTTGTTGTTGTTTACTTACGGCGCGCGGAGATTACGATACTTGCACTGTTTATGGTGGAATGCGAACCCCGAACCTCCTGGCACAGGTCCTCAGATCTAGCAGAAAAGATAGAATGATAGATTCAAACCACTGCAAAGAGTTGTTATGTATCTATTGGACTTATGCCCGATTTAGGAACGAGATATGTGCTGAAATTCGCCAGCTTTAAAAACAGAATCATTTTTGATCTGTTGAACAGCTATTCGGTCTTGCCAGCTCGACGCTGCTATTGAAAGAACCAGATTCAATCTGTTGAATCCAAGTGTCTGTCGAGGACACTCAGCAGTACTAGTAGATTCAGATTTAACGATCAGATCACTTTTGACTTCAAAAGTTCGCGAAATTTCCGGGCAGACTTCTGTTTTTTCAAGTTACTGCGACACCTAACGTGATAATTTCATAGAGTTCAAAAGTGGTATACACACACGAAGTGAAACTTGTATGTATTTTTTCTGTGTATTTTTTATGTTTCTTTCATACTCGACTAGATGAATGATACTATCTTTATTGTATTTGTAAATTAAGTAGGAACTTTGTCTAGGTTATCAAAAAGTTAAAAACAACTCTCGATTATAGACCATTGGTCTGTATTTCGTGTTTAGAGCTTGTATATCGGAGAACTTCTTCTTCTGGTCCCTATCCGTTCCGGATGTCGGCAACCATCTGGGCTGTCTCGTCTCTGCTGGCTGATGCTCGGATTTACTCCGTAGTTGTCTTGAAGGTCCATATTCTTAGATTTTTCTAACCAGGAAGTTCTTCGGAGAACTACTGAGACAAAATTATCTGATAACTGTCCTTGCAATCAGTAGGATCTATCAGCAAAATAAATTTTGATTTGTAACAAATAAAAACTATTTTATTTTATAGACATTTACAGTTAGCACGTTGATGATCATGATTAATAATAACAATAATAATTAAAGTTCGAAGTTTTTTCACGGCGTTGTATATAAATAAACTGTTCTCGGGCTCCCAGCCACGTAAAAATGTCACGTGGGACGTTTCAAAGGCGTCTATCTCAGCCCTAATTTTCAACCATAGATGTTACTGATAGAATGTTTGTGTAGGTATGAAAAGTAGTTCATGGAAGGGAAAAGATGACCATGACCACAAGCTGGCACTCGATTTCAGGCACAAGGGTGTGGGAAGATTTTCTTTTTTAAGTAAGGGTGTCAGGTATTGGAATGAATTACCAAGGGGAATGATGAATAACCTACCGAAAACGTTAAAAGAATTTAAAGTTAAAAATTGTAGAGGGCAAATGTAGGTGAGTGCAGGATAGGGGGAAGTTGGGTGTGTATGGAAATTGCCACCGGAGCCTGTGCTCCATTGCAATTAAATTAAATTAAATACGCGCTGCCGCGGAAACGGTGGAAGACAAAAGCTAACATAGCTCGATGACGTCATCCACTGTTCTGATGGTTACCGAGACGAAACTGTTTCAGTTTTTTACTAGCCGGGTTCCAGGCCGTACTGAGTTGATGATAAGTGTCCCTGTTAACTAATGATTCAGTTTTTCTGATTTCTACAGCTTCTGTTACAACGCTGGCCCAAAAATCTTTGATCCGGGCAAAAATTGTAGTTTTTTCAGAATAAAGTATATGACCTTCTTGCACACTGTGTTTGAGCACCGCAGACTTCACTTCTTGCCCAAGACGAACATTTCTTGGTAGGTAGCATTAAATATGACCTAGGCTTACGAACCCCTGGTGTATATTATACAGGGTGTTACAAACAGGTACGGCCAAACTTTCAGGAAACATTCCTCACACACAAACAAAGAAAATATGTTATGTGAACATGTGTCCGGAAACGCTTACTTTCCATGTTAGAGTTCATTTTATTACTTCTCTGCAAATCACATTAAACATGGAATGGAAACACACAGCAACAGAACGTACCAACGTGACTTCAAACACTTTGTTACAGGAAATGTTCAAAATGTCCTCCGTTAGCGAGGATACATGCATCCACCCTCCGTCGCATGGAATCCCTGATGCGCTGATGCAGCCCTGGAGAATGGCGTATTGTATCACAGCCGTCCACAATATGAGCTCTATCATGGAAAGTAAACGTTTCCGGACACATGTCCACATAACATATTTTCTTTGTTTGTGTGTGAGGAATGTTTCCTGAAAGTTTGGCCGTACCTTTTTGTAACATCCTGTATACCATGTGAATGTAACCATTGTTATATCGGACAAACGCAGTGGTGTATTGTGCAGCGATGTGTTGAACAAGCAAGAAATGTTCGTCTTGGGCAAGAAGAGACATTTACTACGATCCTCTGTATAACGCACTTAGCTGAATCGTTCAATGCGCGTGCTGTAGCATATTTTAAGAATTTGGTAAATAGATGAAGTACTTTAGTGCGGTGCCAGCCTCCTTGAGCAGCCGTCCTGGGTAGGGAACCGTGGAACATGAAACCGAGAACTGAGTTACTTCAATCCCTCATACAAGGACACAGAGCCAGTAGTTTAGCGTGGGAGACGCGGTCCTCCTGGAACCTCCTGGAAAGACCGTCTCCAACTGGCCAATTAGAGCTCTGCATGCACCCAACTTGATGCGATCCAGCCAACAGAAAACAGTCATCCCCACTACGGAGCGACAGTGCGCAGAGCAGTCCTGTACCGGCTCCAGTGGCAGTGTTTTTCTGACACTCCTTAGTACAGTTTTTTAGGCAGCATTAGGAAATACTTCACCACAATACCCACCCTCAAGGGCGAGGCTCGTACCGAACCACCCATTGATTATTCAGCCATTTGGTTATAGCAAGGAAGCAAAATTCGCTTCTGCACATAGTTACGCTGTACCGGCCTGGTCGTGGCGGACGCTGACTCCGCGTGTCTCCCCCTGGGCACCCTTAATGGGTGGCGAAACGCGTCTTGCTCACCGTCCCAGCGGCTAGTTTCTAAGATTCTATCTCCTGCGGTGGTGGTGGAGCTACGTGGTAGGTAGTTCGGGGGTCCGGCTGCCTCCTTTCATCAGATCCACATTCCCACTGCTCTGTCTGTATCATCATTCCATTTGTCGAGATCAGGAATTATGCTTGTCCATCTCGCCTCTGGAGTTCATTTCAAATCATTAGTTAGAGTATTATTAAGTGTTTTCCCAGGCACAGACGCCAACTGGAAGAACCAGAAGATGACGGCGAGAAGACGGGGCGAATCCACGTGCACAAATGGGGTAAGTGGAAGGTAATCTCCGCACGGCCTTACCACACGACACAGCGCAGCACGTTGCGGCGCATGCGCAGCTGACACGTAGCCCTCCCAAACAAGCTCCACTTTGAAGTAAGAGTCGCTCGTTCTGTGCACAGCGCCCTGTGGATCAGCTGCGTGGCGCTGGCCATCATCTTCACGGCGACCTTCTACATCGGCATGGTCATCTACGCAGACTACTACGGCTGCGACCCCGTCGCCAACGGGGTGAGTACCACCGCCCGCACCGCTGTGTAACGCCTGTAGCGATGGGGACGTCGTATAGTGGCGAACTTTGTAACGTTAGAACCTTTGTAACGCTTGTTACCTGTAACAGTAGGCATGGTCATCTACGTAGACTACTACGGCTGCGACCCCATCGCCAACGGGGTGAGTAGCACCGCCCGCACCGCTGTGTAACGCCTGTAGCGATGGGGACGTCGTATAGTGGCGAACTTTGTAACGTTAGAACCTTTGTAACGCTTGTTACCTGTAACAGTAGGCATGGTCATCTACGTAGACTACTACGGCTGCGACCCCATCACCAACGGGGTGAGTAGCACCGCCCGCACCGCTGTGTAACGCCTGTAGCGATGGGGACGTCGTATAGTGGCGAACTTTGTAACGTTAGAACCTTTGTAACGCTTGTGTCCTGTAACAGTAGGCATCGTCATCTACGCAGACTACTACGGCTGCGACCCCGTCGCCAACGGGGTGAGTAGCACCACCCGCGCAACTGTGTAACGCCTGTAACAATGGGGACTTGTATAGTGGCGAACTTTGTAACGTTAGAACCTTTGTAACGCTTGTGACCTGTAACAGTAGGCATGGTCATCTACGCAGACTACTACGGCTGCGACCCCGTCGCCAACGGGGTGAGTACCGCTGTGTAACGCCTGTAACGATGGGGACGTCGTATAGTGGCGAACTTTGTAACGTTAGAACCTTTGTAACGCTTGTGTCCTGTAACAGTAGGCATCGTCATCTACGCAGACTACTACGGCTGCGACCCCGTCGCCAACGGGGTGAGTAGCACCACCCGCGCAACTGTGTAACGCCTGTAACAATGGGGACTTGTATAGTGGCGAACTTTGTAACGTTAGAACCTTTGTAACGCTTGTGTCCTGTAACAGTAGGCACGGTCATCTACGAAGACTACTACGGCTGCGACCCCGTCGCCAACGGGGTGAGTAGCACCACCCGCGCAACTGTGTAACGCCTGTAACAATGGGGACGTTGTATAGTGGCGAACTTTGTAACGTTAGAACCTTTGTAACGCTTGTGACCTGTAACAGTAGGCATGGTCATCTACGCAGACTACTACGGCTGCGACCCCGTCGCCAACGGGGTGAGTACCGCTGTGTAACGCCTGTAACAATGGGGACTTCGTATAGTGGCGAACTTTGTAACGTTAGAACCTTTGTAACGCTTGTGACCTGTAACAGTAGGCATGGTCATCTACGCAGACTACTACGGCTGCGACCCCGTCGCCAACGGGGTGAGTACCGCTGTGTAACGCCTGTAACGATGGGGACGTCATATAGTGGCGAACTTTGTAACGTTAGAACCTTTGTAACGCTTGTGTCCTGTAACAGTAGGCATGGTCATCTACGCAGACTACTACGGCTGCGACCCCGTCGCCAACGGGGTGAGTAGCACCGCCCGCGCCGCTGTGTAACGCCTGTAACGATGGGGACGTCGTATAGTGGCGAACTTTGTAACGTTAGAACCTTTGTAACGCTTGTGTCCTGTAACAGTAGGCATCGTCATCTACGCAGACTACTACGGCTGCGACCCCATCACCAACGGGGTGAGTAGCACCACCCGCGCAACTGTGTAACGCCTGTAACAATGGGGACTTGTATAGTGGCGAACTTTGTAACGTTAGAACCTTTGTAACGCTTGTGTCCTGTAACAGTAGGCACGGTCATCTACGAAGACTACTACGGCTGCGACCCCGTCGCCAACGGGGTGAGTAGCACCACCCGCGCAACTGTGTAACGCCTGTAACAATGGGGGCGTTGTATAGTGGCGAACTTTGTAACGTTAGAACCTTTGTAACGCTTGTGACTTGTAACAGTAGGCATGGTCATCTACGCAGACTACTACGGCTGCGACCCCGTCGCCAACGGGGTGAGTACCGCTGTGTAACGCCTGTAACGATGGGGACGTCGTATAGTGGCGAACTTTGTAACGTTAGAACCTTTGTAACGCTTGTGTCCTGTAACAGTAGGCATGGTCATATACGCAGACTACTATGGCTGCGACCCTGTCGCCAACGGGGTGAGTAGCACCGCCCGCGCCGCTGTGTAACGCCTGTAACGATGGGGACGTCGTATAGTGGCGAACTTTGTAACGTTAGAACCTTTGTAACGCTTGTGTCCTGTAACAGTAGGCATCGTCATCTACGCAGACTACTACGGCTGCGACCCCGTCGCCAACGGGGTGAGTAGCACCGCCCGCGCCGCTGTGTAACGCCTGTAACAATGGGGACTTGTATAGTGGCGAACTTTGTAACGTTAGAACCTTTGTAACGCTTGTGTCCTGTAACAGTAGGCACGGTCATCTACGAAGACTACTACGGCTGCGACCCCGTCGCCAATGGGGTGAGTAGCACCACCCGCGCAACTGTGTAACGCCTGTAACAATGGGGACGTTGTATAGTGGCGAACTTTGTAACGTTAGAACCTTTGTAACGCTTGTGACCTGTAACAGTAGGCATGGTCATCAACGTAGACTACTTCGGCTGCGACCCCATCGCCAACGGGGTGAGTAGCACCGCTCGCACCGCTGTGTAACGCCTGTAGCGATGGGGACGTCGTATAGTGCCGAACTTTGTAACGTTAGATCCTTTGTAACGCTTGTGTCCTGTAACAGTAGGCATGGTCATCTACGTAGACTACTACGGCTGCGACCCCGTCGCCAACGGGGTGAGTACCGCCGCCCGCGCCGCTGTGTAACGCCTGTAACGATGGGGTCGTCGTATAGTGGCGAACTTTGTAACGTTAGAACCTTTGTAACGCTTGTGTCCTGTAACAGTAGGCACTATCTAAAATTCTGCAGTATTTTCTAACAGTGTACACTTTGGAATAGTGCAGTTTCTTAAGGCAAGACAGGTAGCAGCAGCATTGATCATGTGACACTAGTTACTCCGTAACACTGAAGCTTTTGACGCAGTGGTTTTTTTTTAATATGGTTCACCTTTTTTAAGTTTTGGCAGTTTGTAAGAAGTATCCATACTATTCCTACAGACACATAGTAACGCAAAAGAGCCAATAGAGCATGTATGTCTAACACGACTCTCCAGTATATAAATCATGGAACGAGATGTTAACACTAGACACTTTGTAACAAAACGCACTTTGTAACATCAGGCAAGCTGCAACATTACGCACTTCGTCAGATACACGGCTTCCTGCAACAAGTTATATCTTTGATTAGGCGCTTTACATTGTAACAATCTGTGCATTACAACAGTCTGAAAACTGTAATGTTCGACTCTGTATAACACCAGGCGCTTTACAACTGTGCGCGATTTGAAGCAATACGGGACCATTGGTAGCAGACGGTGTTTTGAAGCATCAGACGATTTCCACTCTGACTTCTCTGTCACTCTGAACTCTTTGTAGCTCTGCGAAACAATGTTACAGCGCTTTTTAACTCAGCATAAAGATAGTTCTACGTAACCTTCGATACTTCTGGACACTTTCAGAAGTTGGGCTCTCTGTAACGATTGGCCCTCTGTTCTATTCGGCACATTGTAAAATTTGCTACTCTGTAACTCTTCGCAGTTTGTGATGTCTGATACAACTCGTGGTCAAATCGATGATGTGATTTCTTAATTTCAGACATCGCAGATGACTGTCACCAGATAGTTTTGACGTTAATCCCATTGGTCACTCGAGATATAATTCCTTGACAGATTGATTTCAGTCGACTTAGTGACGTGTAATCTTCCTACCCCCACCTTTAATATTTCTCGGCTAATTTATTAATTATTTACTATCCAATTTCTTTGCAGGAGATTGAATGAATTAACTTGTAACAATAGCAAAATAGTAGGGGACCAGAACAATTACAATAAACAAAATACGTGGATATATGCAAAAACACTAATTTGAATTATATTCTGGCCAACTTCAGCACATTGATACAAAAATATACTCTCTAATCAAGTTATCATGCACATATTCAATCAAGCAAGTTCATCACAGTTTTCCCATTAGCCATACTAAATATCAGCAAATGCTCACGTTGATATAGTCTCTCAAAGACGGTTATACATTTCCTTTTAATGTTTTTAATTTGCTTCAGTTTATATCTTGTAGCGAGAGTGAGTTATTTGCAGACGCACAGAGAGCAGAGAGAGAAATATAAATGGACTTACATCTAGCAGGCAGTTCCACACTGGATCTCGTTGAACGAACTAAAAACATGGCCAACTGGGGGGCCTCACAAATTCTCTGGGTAACTGTTCTTTGAGTTTTCTGCTGTATTTTGGGAGGGGCACTGCCAGCCTTAACTACCCGATTTCCCGGTTGCCGTGTGAATATTCTGTGCCAAATTGGAGAATACATTGGCTCCCACAGATACCAGCCCTCCCTTAAGACACCTGTCGCTGTTCGTGGGGTGGTACCCACTGTGGGCTGCTCTGCGCACCAAACTCAGGGAGGGACCAGGGTGACTGACCTCTAGGCTGGCCTTGCTTCCATAACGGTGGCAACAGCAGCCTCCTTAAGTGCCTGCCTCACTCTCGCTGCCACCATTCAAAATTCTTAATTCTATCCTTATTAACTATTCAGCACTACCAGTTCCTAGTTATAGTTTTTAATATTTTCACCTGATGTATATGCCTTATGGCATCACATACGGTATCTACTGCATACATCTGATTCTCTTCCAACACTTACCTACTAACAAATTATTGTTATGTGGTCGTGTTAGAAACATTATAAAGTAGCGAGGCAGCTCTCACTGATGTGGTGTGATGTGGTGTGATGTGATGTGATGTGATGTGATGTGGTGTGGTGTGGTGTGGTGTGATGTGATGTGGTGTTATGTGGTGTGATGTGGTGTGATGTGATGTGATGTGGTGTGATGTGTGTCAGGTGATCTCCGAGGTGGACCAGCTGCTGCCGCAGTACGTGATGCAGTTCATGTCGCACCACAAGGGACTCGCCGGCTTCTTCGTCTCGGGCATCTTCAGCGCCAGTCTCGGGTAACTATCAAAACAGGCCCTGCCACGCTATGGTTCCTTCAAAACGCCATGCCAGAATTCCTTGCCTCTATCCTCTCGAGCCTCTAGTCACGTCAATGCATCACCTTAAGGACAAAACCTTCAAGCCATGCTCTGATGGGGCCATTTTTTAGTTGAACAGACAGTAAACGTGGAGTTGTGTGATGGTTTCCTTTGCTACAGGGTACAGCCGATTACACAGCCAATATTGAAATGCACTTTGTGTATGAAACGTTTAAACAATTTGAACAATGCTTCTCCACTGTTGGTGTTTAACCTTGACGTGTTACCTACCTTCACTTTCCCAGTACTCCTCTGCAACCAAAATGAAATAAATAACAGTATTTCCCAATTAATACTGATTGCATACGTGAACAGGTATTTTAAACCTACATATTGTACTGTGCTTTCAATTCCCTTCCATTTTTATTCAGGTACTCGATAGTCTTCCTCCTGCTACAACTTCGTTTGTTCCACAGTCTACAGTCTACCGTTCTAATTCGTATTTACTGCACAGGAACAGGTAGTTACATAAGCCCCATGTGATACACTGGTTAGTATATTTACCACCACTCTACATTTATCATCAAAAATATTTACGAACCTGGCCCACATAGCACAGGACATTTCCTAAAGTAAATATTTTCTACAAAACATAGGTAGCATTAACGAATGGTGGGTCTTACCGGTATGGTAATCAACAACTTGGCAGTAATTGTCGAAGAAGCAACGCTGGTAGGAACCAACACGCCATTACTCACAGCAAATGTTCATTGTGATCGCCATTTAAAAGAAAATGGTAAATCGTCTACTGGGCCACCCTGTGCGTTCTACCCGCCCAGGGTACAGGTCGAAAAGGCGCAGTACTCGAGACGGGGTTTACTGGATCAAGCCCTTGTGCTGGAAGAGGTTGAACAAGTGGAGTGTCAGAATTCGTAACCACCAGACTGTGTTCCAAAATTCTGCGTGAAATACCAGACCTCTACACAATTTGTTTGGAGTGGGTTGATGGGGTATATGGGGACGTTAAGCTTAGTGGCCCATTGGTGTCATTTGGAAGGGCAGGCATTAAAACCTTACACCTTTCATCCTGAGGAGATACCAGTGTGCGCATACTCGAGAAGGACTATGGAGAAGTGTGTATGTGTATTACGATGAAAGGGTGTAACCAGGTGCTGGCCTACTATTTCCACAGACACCAAGCCGAATCGCTAAGATTTACGCTGAAGAATTCCTATCAACCCTCTTCCTATTAATCATCATCATCATCATCTAGGACAGCTTCCAGCCACTGGCCGGGTCTGCTGGGAACAAAAGCCTCGCCAGCGCTTCCACCATCTCTCTTCTTCCACTGACGCCCAATTTCCTCCTCTTTCCTCCACACATTTCTTAACACCTTTAATCCATCTGTCCCTCGGTCTTCCTCTGGCCTCTTCCCTTTCAGCTCCATGTCCAGCATCTTCCTTGGTAGCCTCTCCTCTCCCATTCTCTTTACATGCCCGTACCACTGTAGCCTAGATTTTTCAATTCTTTGTTGTAGCGGTTCTTCCTTTATCATCTCCCTGATTCTCTCATTCCTTATTCTGTCTCTTCTTGTTACTCCCACTCTACTCCTCTGAAATTTCATTTCCACCGATTGTACCCTCCCTTTGTCTCTCTCCTTCATCACCCATGTTTCTGCTCCAGATGTTAAAATTGGTACAAAATATGTTTTATATATTGCCTCTTTACTCTTTTGTGGGACATCCCTACTCCATACCAGGCTTCTAATAATTTAAAAAAAAATCCATCTGCACATCTTCCTCTTTCGTTTATTTCAATCCTGTTTCCTCCATTTTCTTCAATACAGCTTCCCAAATATTTGAAACATTCCACTCCATTTAGTTGCTCTCCTCTAAGTGATATGCCTATGTCCGTCCTGTTCTTCTTTCTTGTTGTTATCACCGCTTCACTTTTTCTTGCAGAGAACTTCATACCATAGGCTGCAACTACTCTCTCCCACACATCCAGCTGATCCTGCACCTCTCTTTCATCCTCTCCACAAACTAATAGGTCGTCTGCAAATACCATTGCTTTCATTTTTCCTTCCCCAATGCTCTGCACCACCTTCTTCAAAATTTCATCCATAGCTACAATAAATTAGAGGGGTGATAGGGCACTTCCTTTTTTTAGTCCATATTTCAATTGGAACCATCCACTCTTATCCGTTCCCACCTTGACACAGCTCTTACTACCCTCATACATATCCTTCACTCTTTGCACTATCTCCATTTTTACTGACTTTTTTCTCAGTCCTTCCCACACTTTGTTTCGACTGAGGCTGTCATGTGCCTTTTCAATGTCCAGAAAGGCCATCACCAGATCTTTCCCATACTCGTAGAGCCGCTCATGTAGCTGTCATATTGCAAATATAAGATCGATAGTTGACCTTCCTGGTGTAAATCCATACTGTTCTTCCCTTAGCTGCCTTTCAACCGCTCTTCTTATTCGGCTTTCCAAAACGTTCTCATATATCTTGGGACAGTAGAACATCAGGGTAATACCACGGTAGTTTTGGCAGACAGTCTTCCTATTAATGCTACACAGAATTTCGTAATTCAACATATACTACCTCCCCTACCCTGCCAGCTGAGTCTACATGATTATTATTTTCCCTAAAGGGGGGGGGGGAGCATCGAACCAGCTAACCTTTGTTCGGGCGCCGGTCACGACCATTGCGCCGTAATGACCTGAGCGCCAGTATCCGTCGTTATTAGTGTTGTTATTGCCGCTGACACGCTGTGGTCGCTTTGTTTAGCACTGTCGCGGCGGCGCTTAACTCGCTGGCGGCGGTGTGCGTTAGCGACTTCCTCACCGGGGCCATCCCGGGCGTCGAGCTGCCACCCGCCAAGGCGGGCATGGCGGCCAAGTGGGCCTCCGCCATATTCGGCGCCATCAGCTTCGCCCTCGTCTTCGTCGTAGAGCGTCTCGGAGGAATCCTGCAGGTAGGCAGTCCCACCCCTGACACCATATTATGTGTATTTGTTTAGAGGAAAAAACAATTATAAAACGTGGTGTTACGTGAACTGTGTGAAATAACATCGATCACCAAAAACGGTGGTTATTTTTGAGCCACGTTAAACAACTGCTAAACTTGTTTTGTCCTAGTTACGGTTGTCATATAAAACTACTGCCGTCATACTTTAGCTCTATTATTGCAGAAAGACGATGATATTCCTTATATATTATTTAATTAATTATAACTAATACACAGTCGAAGATTGAAGAAGAATCAAAATTACCAGACGTTCACTAAAGGCTTTTTAAACTACAAACTTTTTTCAACAATAAACTAGAAGACGAAGTTTGCTGGCGTATAAGGTTGTTCATAATAATCGCTCTCCAAAGAAGGCGCGTAAATTTGCCTTGAGTATAAGCCACATCAATTGGGATCGGTAGCCCTTTAGAGCTGAAAATACTCTTCATGCCTTTCTTAGCGTTCATTTCTCAAACAAATAAAAAAATGTACTATACCAAATCCATCAAACAGGTATCGCGGAAGTAGTGGGGTGTGAAATTTGCGGTAACCTAGAATATGGGTAGCTGTGTTTGTACGTTCCTCGTATCAAGTATGCAATTTCAACAGGTCAAGCAACCCATTACAGGAAAAAATTATGTGTCGTGGGATGCTCATTAGAATATCCAGTGTGTGTTGTATGTTTTGTGTTGGTGTTTCAGGTGGCGCTGAGCTTCAACGGCATGGTGGGCGGGGTCACCCTGGGCATGTTCTCCCTCGGCATGTTCTTCCCCTGGGCCAGCAACAAGGTCAGGACCAATGCACAGCGGCCACAGGCGAGGCTGTTCTAATCTAACATACAATTTGCATTTTACTGACCATTGAATGGTACAAATACGTAAGTTCAATCTGGTATGAATAAGTACTAACATAGTTAAGTCGTTAAGCGGGTATTAGTGGAGTGCAGCAATGTATTATCATTAAATTTGTTACAAGAGAATTGCAAAATCATCAGGAAGGTTTAAAAGGTAGTTTGACGAAAAAAAGTTATATTTATGGACAGAATAGTTTTGTATTCAGCGTCAGTCGTTACACAGGTCTTCACTGGGAGGGTGTCATGGGTTAAATAGCAAAAACAAATACTTATTTACTTGGTAATTTAGCTATCACTTGTAATTGTAAACATTGGCACCATCTTCAAAAGGAATATGCCTACTAATAACTCGCGATACATGTAATAAGAAATAGTATTAGAAACAATGATACTAGTAACACGGCATTTGATGTAATTGGCTAGCATAGTTAGTGACAGGAGCGGATCCAGGATTTTGGTTTTGGGGGGGGGGCCTTGAGCGGACTTTGGTTTGGGGGGAGCTTGGCTTCAATGAAATTTGGTTCAGTGGATTTTGGTTTTGGGGGGGGGGGGCTTGACTCGGCCCTTAGGATAGTCTTTATAGCCTTCTCGGGCCTCAAATCCGTAGAGCTAAAAAAAAAAAAAAAAAAGTATCCAAAATTACAGTGTCGGGGGTGGACCTAGATACTTTTGGGGGGTGCTTGAGCCACCTAGCCCCTGGTTAGTGAGCTGTATACCCGCCAGTGTGGCGCCGCACTCGCGGTTTTCTCGCACTCACCTAGGCGAGTGCCGGGACGGTCCCCAACATCCGCCTCATAAACAGTGCACATCACAAACGAATACACACTTGCCACACACACAGAACTCAGTTACACGTTTGGCAGACAGATGGCACCACAAGGCGTTTCTAACGGGCCCGGTTATAGATACTCGGCTGTTCCCCGTCCCTCGTCATTCACACTGGCCTGCCACTGATAATGATGAGAAGTAAAAATTATTTTTTGCTTCAGAGTATGTTTGTAAATGGATGCTGCATGAAGTTCTTTCTATTAAAAAGTTTGTTATTATGTAAATAATAGATGATATTTTCAATTTTAATGTATTTCCTAGTATGTTTCGTTGAGAATTTGGTCACATACAGTGCTGGGTATTATGTTCACGTATAAAGTAAGCATTCTACAAGAGCCGACCAATCAATTGGCCACCTCCCTCTCGCTAACGGACTTGAGAAGTCGTCCCCTACACTTCCCGCAGCAGCACACGAAATTACTGTCAACTCCACTGGAGTTGACGGGACTAGAGTAGGGGTGCCTGTCATTCTGTTGATGACATCTTCCCCTGCTTTTACAAATTGGTTATAATTATCATTACATTTTTAGGCATTGGCTTTGCTTTCGTGCAATTGATTAACACATTGTCAGAGTTCTATGTTTGTAAAATTATCTTATGGTTATTAGTAGTTTAAAATTCTTATATACTAGGTCCACAGTTGTGGAACAAATTGTAGTCAAGGATCGTGGGTTTCCACTCTTTGACTCACTGCACTAGATAGTTTCACACGGACTTCTGTCACTGGCGGAAGGGGGTGGGGTGCACTTCTTTTCTTTGACTCACTGAACTAGATAGTTTCACACGGATTTCTGCCACTGGGGGGGGGGGGATGCACTTCTTGGTCACTGTGTTGAGCACTAACCTGGATCGGAGATCGATTTTGGTCTCTTGTGCCTCAGCCCCTCAATGTCGTACTCGCCCAGCTCGTTGATCAGGTGGTTCCTGGATGACGCTGCTTTGGTGAAGAATTTCTCCGCCGTGGCTGCCATCCTCGCCAGGAGTGTAGGTACCTGCGCCAGCTGGTGCAGGTCCGCCGTTGGAAATCTCAGTGGGAGATGCAGCGCTCTCTTCGGAGCTCTGTTCTGGAGCACCTGCAGCTTCCGCATGTGGGTCTTGGCGGCGTAGGCCCACACTGGGCTGGCGTACTCGATTACTGGGCGAACGAGCGCCTGGTAGACTTGGACACCGCAGCGTGGAGGCAGCGATGAATTATTGTGGTTGAGAAATGGGTACAGGACCCCCAACCTTTGGTTGACCCTGCTCCTGACGTCCTCGATGTGGTGTCGCCACGTCAGTCGCTGGTCCAGGGTGACGCCGAGGTAGCGTACGGCATTCTTTTGGGGGATCTGCTCCCCGAACAGTTGTAGGCCCAGAAGACCACCGCTTGGGATTTGGTGGTGTTAATCTTCACCCGCCACAGGGTCGCCCACTCCTCTATCCCGTCCAGCGCTGCCTGTAGGCGTTGCCAGATGACCTGTATGTTCCATGATGATGTGAAGTATGCAGTGTCGTCCGCGTAGAAGGCTGACATGATGTATATTGGTCTGGGGATATCCGATGTGAATATGATAAATAGCACCGTCCCCAGAACCGATCCCTGTGGCACACCTGCTCGGATTTTCCTCAACATGGAAAAATAGCGTTCGACCTTGACCCTAAATTTCCTGTTAGACAGGTAACTTCTTATGAGCAGCACGAAGGGTTTTGGTATGCCGGCTGTTTTCAGTTTGTGTAGCAAACCAACATGCCACACGGTATCGAAGGCTTTAGCAACATCGAGTAGTACCAAGCCGCAGTACCGGCGTCTGTTAAAGGCGTCGGTCGCTTCTTCCACCACTCGCATCAGCTGGTGTTCTGGGCGGAAAGCCAAACTACTCTGCGGGGATTAGTTGCAGCCTATCTACATGGACCATCAGTCACCTCAGGAGTAGCCGCTCGAATACCTTGGAGACAGCTGGCAGCAGCGACACGGGCCTGTAGTGTTGTGGGAAGGTGTGGTCCTTCCCATCCCGCAACTGCGATCGAATCCTTATATGACTTCCCCACGATTTCTCGGGGGTGTCGAAAATGACCGCATAATCGTAGCAGGAAGGTTTCAAGTTTTGGAAGTAAGCGGAAGTGTGAGGCGCTCATTACTGTCACTGTCACCGTCTGTTACTTGTCGTAAAGCGTTAGCATAAACATGCCACCTCACTCTACTCGTCAGATGTAGAACCGGTAAACTCTCAGAATGCCAAAAACAGAATATCATTTTCACTGTAGCAAGAACGTTATCGTTCTTTCTACGGTGAGAATTGCAGTGCTTTAGCTCTGTGAAAGGCCAAAGGTCTCATCCACAGTCAAAAGTAGTTCAACAAACCCTACTGATCTGCTCTCAACCAATAAAAACGTTTCTCATTCCCGCATAGTCTCTCATAATTCTCTATATTGCCATTTCGTCGATCGCCAACTCACCTGGTGATATAGTCACCAGTGTTTTCTCTGATAACCACTGTATTACTGTACTGAGCCACGGCCTCCCTCCCCCAGTGTTACCAATGTAGGCTCGTGAATCTGTTTCTATACTTTTCATCTGCTTTCAATACCTATCACCAATTTAACGTTCGTGCCGATACTGTAATTGTGAACAATATTCTACAAGTGCGTAAGAATGAACATACAAATAAGAAGAGAAAGAAAGTGCTACAGACACAATAGTAAAACATAGTCTAAAATTGTGAAAACACACACAATGCAGAGCTAGGAATTACACTTCATTTCTATATCAAGAATCAACACGGATTGGCTAAAAGGGAACCAGAGCAAGGCATCGCTAACATCAAACAAGCACCGAAAACGGTGGCGGACACTGAAAAATGGTGACTCGTTCAAATAAAACCATGACACAAGAGACTGACGTCTACAGAACAGACGCATTAATCCTAAGAAGGAAAAAGACTATCATAGTCTCACGCTGCAAGCGGTGAAGTTCTGTAATATGTGAGTTTTGTTTCTGAAATGTGATTTCTTATGAGGACCCAGTTAACTACCTTCTAACCTAACCTAAATCGGTAGACGAGGCATCATTTTAAAGATTAAGGTCTCCACTTTGGTAAAATCATGAATTAAGATAGTAATTTATCGTAACTCAATCCGTGAAGGGCCAAAGTATTAACTATCAAGGTCACGCGTATGAGGGAGTTCAGAACCGTCGATGAGGATTGTTCGTGTTACTGCTAGATACCAGCACCGCATATCAGTTTAATTGTTTGTGTAGTAAGGAGCTTCTCTGATATTTTTATTTTTAAGAAAACATTTACATTTCGCCTTACAATTTGTATATAAACATTACCGCAACCAGATATCACAGAGATACGGATATAATATTTGTGTTTTGTTGAGCTTTGAGCTTTGAAGCTTTTAACTTGTTTTTATTATTACTATTTATTATTATTATTATTATTATTATTATTATTATTATTATTATTTTTTTTTTTTTTTTTTTTTTTTTTTTTTTTTTTTTTTTTTTTTTTTTTTTTTTTTTACTGCCTCAACGGCGTTTTGTAGCCCCGCTACTGTATGTAGCTTTATCTACCGTTTCGAATAGATTGTATTGGATTCGCTATGATTCGCGTTAGGGAAAAACACGGCTTTGACCGTTATAAACAGCCTTATAGGAAACCCTTGAATGTTCTAATTAAGGATCGCTTGTGGTAGTTGATCCTTTATATTGGTGTCATAATTGTGCTAAGTGGCACTTTGAATTTGTACCATTCCATTGGGAGTACTGTACCTACTGACTCCAATCTGTCAACTTCTGGGCGGATTGTATCGAGCCTGGTGAAAAATTTCTCTGCTTGTCGAAAGATTTCTGTATGTGCACGCTGGCTTGTAGAGCTGTGCTCTAATGGACGCTTGTTGTTTGCAGGGCGCCGTGATTGGCTCGCTGGTGGCGTGCGCGCTGGTGTCCTGGATCGGGATTGGCGCGCAGGTGACTGGCGCCTGGGAGACGGCCGCCACCCCCAAGTTCATCCCCACCGACCAGTGCGTCGTCTGCAACGCGACGGCCGCCCCCACCACCCCCGCGCCGCCCCCCGTCGCGCCGATCTGCCCCGACGACGAGTAAGTCGAATCGCGTGGGCGGGCAATGTCTCACCTGTCACGCTCTACATCAGCATCAGCCTGTCAAACACAATAGTGCGATGTTCGAAAATATAGTAACGTCTCAAAATTTCTTGTTACGTAAAAATGCATTTGAAGATTACAGTTTGATGCTGCATGGACGCCGATGTGGGTTTGGTCCACAATTACTCCTGAAAAGGAATTTAAGTTTTTGATTGTGAGATGGCTCTTTAGGAACACATGTTGTTATTTAACACTAACATTCTAACAGTTTCTGTAATATTTTTAAATGCCACCAAACCATCGTGTAACCTTTTTCAATATACAGGGTGTTTCAAAAAGAATATACGTATTAAAAAGTGTTCTTTTGTCCAAACTATCGATCGCTGCGCCCCGGCTCGGCTATTGGAGAAACGAATACATAGTCTAGTTTATTTAATAGCCGCTAGATGTCAGTCGTCTTGTGTTATTCTTGGTAACCGTCATATGTATAAAATGGCTACTCCACAGCAGAAATCATTTTGTGTTATCGAGTTTGCGAAGTGCAATTCCGTGATTACAGTGCAAAGACGTTTCAGGTTAAGGTACCAAATGCATCCTCCGAATACGTGGAATATTCATAGATGGTATCGACAGTTTGTAGATACCGGATGTGTATGTAAAGGAAAGAGTCCTGGCTGCCCTCGTGTTTCTGAGGCACATGTTGCACGAATTCAAACTGCTTTCCAACGTAGTCCTTCAAAATCAACTCGTCGTGCCAGTCGGGAGTTACAACTACCTACAACAACAATTTGGCGTGTTTTGAGACGTCGGTTGGTTATGAAGCCGTACAAGTTACAGTTGTTACAAGCTCTGCATCCTGATGACAAACCGAAACGTGTGGCATTTTGTAACGAGATTAATGATGCTATTGACAATGATAACACTTTCGCACAACGCATCGTTTTCAGTGATGAAGCGACTTTCCATGTTAGTGGTCAGGTAAGCAAACACAATGTTCGAATTTGGGGTCTACAGAACCCACATGCAGTCATTGAACATGTACGAGATTCGCCTAAAGTCAATGTGTTTTGTGCGACATCCCGATCATCTGTTTACGGCCCATTCTTCTTTGATGGAAACACGGTTAACGGTCAGCAGTATCTCGCTATGTTACAAAACTGCTTGTTTCCGAGGCTGCACGAAGACAACTTCATTTTTCAACAAGACGGGGCACCCCCTCACTGGAGTCACCAAGTGCGTGAATATCTGAATGAAACTCTACCGAACCGTTGGATTGGTCGTCAAGGAGCTGGCGACTTAGCACGCATCAGCTGGGCTCCACGGTCACCGGATTTGACACCCTGTGACTTCTTCCTGTGGGGTTTCATTAAAGACAACGTTTATGTACCACCACTCCCACAGAACCTTGAGGACTTGAGGAACCGGATCCGTACTGCCGTAACATCAGTGACGAAGGACATGCTTGTCCGAGTATGGGAGGAATTTGAGTATCGATGTGATATTGTTCGTGTGGCTGATGGAGGACATATTGAACATCTGTAATCTGAACTTAAGAGGTTCGTAAATATGTGTGTAAAGTTTCATATTCGTATGTGTTACAGTTTAATAAATATATGCATTCGAAATACGTATATTCTTTTTGAAACACCCTGTATATAAATATTGTTCTCGGGGTGACTAGCCGTGTTAAAGGTGTGTTGTAATTGGACTTACAACTCAACTTTACCTTGGCTAGTCACCCGAGAACAATATTTATATTGCCAACGCCGAGAAAGATTGCGTTCTTATATATCAATATATATATATATATATATATATATATATTCAAATATGCATGTTTCCTCTGAGAAAAATTAAATAAACGATAATTTTATTTCATAGCAATATTTAACACTTACAACAAAGCTTTCTTCACACACACAGTGGTTCGACAAATTCACAGTTCGCTTTGTAAAACACTAGTAACTTGAAAAAAAAGATCTGTGTTAGGTATTCACCTGTAGCTTGCGCTTAACCCACCTATGCGAGAATTCCGCTATCGCAGCTATGTTATCCGGACTCTTATTTGGCAAATGTATATTATTTTAATATCCTCCTCGTTCGTGCCTTGCATACTTCACTGCTTTATGTGACTGAAACATTCGTTGCTTCCTCGGTTCTCCAGATTTTGACATCTTTTCCACTTCGCTTGCGTTTCCTCCATTTAAATAAGTCTACACGTCTCTTTTACCAAACGTACAAAACTGCCTAATAAAACTGCAAACGTTGCCTTGCGGAACGAATTGATCCCGTCTTTTCTACTAACGATACCCACAGACTAGCTCATATAGATTATGACTGGCTGTTCATTCCAGTTTGGCCAAGCAGATAATTGGAATAAACATATCCACGCCCCTGTATTCCGAAAATGTGCTAAAATGAAAAAACTAAATGTAAAAAAATTAATTACTATACAAATATGGTAATATTTTAACAGAAGTATGTATTGTGAGACGCACGACACAACTTCCTCTTTGTCGAGGGATCTCTGTGAGATTTACCTGCCTCCAGCGTGATCCCAAGTGATACCACCTCTGGTTCGTTGTGTAGTGCTCAGCTGTCACCACACAAAACAAGTGTAATCCATACGAGAAAACCATAAGCAGCACGCAATTATAACACATCTAAAACTTATTCAAGACTAATTCAATTGCGTTTCAGAAACATCAGATACACTTCTGACAATGTCTATCTGTTCTTATGTGTAATTGACCCGTGTTTTGTCATAAAAAGCGATTAATTTTCGTAAAAACACAAAATTTACTTTGAATACGAACGCGCCAATGCGTTACTATGGCCGGCTGACACATGAAGCATGAGCATGCGCAATTGCGTGTCGGTGAACCCACCCGAGTAAGCCGCGGCAGCGTTCAATCCAGGCGCCGCCACACATCTTCCCGCTTAAAAAACAATTTCAGAAATCTGGCCTAAATACAGTAAAGCATTGTAAGACGACTCTGGGTAATTCGTTGCAAGGGGATGACTGAGAGTAACTGTATAGCCCTATCAGTGTCCTCTTCCATGTTTTTGGTGACGTTACACTGTGCTCAACATGTAAATTTCGAGGCGGATCAGGAAAGCTGAGCACTGTCCTCTTCACATGTCATCCCGCGGGGAGACCCGCGGCTGCGGCGCAGTCTCGGCTGACTGGCTGGTGTCTGTTGCAGGCCGTGGGGGCTGTACCGGCTGTCGTACCTGTGGTACTCGGCGGTGGGCTGCGTCACGACCGTGGTGGTGGGACTGTTGGCCAGCCTGGCGACGGGCCGGCGGGGAGACCCGCGGCTGCGGCGCAGTCTCGGCTGACTGGCTGGTGTCTGTTGCAGGCCGTGGGGGCTGTACCGGCTGTCGTACCTGTGGTACTCGGCGGTGGGCTGCGTGACGACCGTCGTGGTGGGACTGTTGGCCAGCCTGGCGACGGGCCGGCGGGGTGACCCGCGGCTGCGGCGCAGTCTCGGCTGACTGGCTGGTGTCTGTTGCAGGCCGTGGGGGCTGTACCGGCTGTCGTACCTGTGGTACTCGGCGGTGGGCTGCGTGACGACCGTCGTGGTGGGACTGTTGGCCAGCCTGGCGACGGGCCCGCGGGGAGACCCACGGCTGCGGCACAGTCTCTGCTGACTGGCTGGTGTCTGTTGCAGGCCGTGGGGGCTGTACCGGCTGTCGTACCTGTGGTACTCGGTGGTGGGCTGCGTCACGACCGTCGTGGTGGGACTGTTGGCCAGCCTGGCGACGGGCCCGCGGGGAGACCCGCGACTGCGGCGCAGTCTCGGCTGACTGGCTGGTGTCTGTTGCAGGCCGTGGGGGCTGTACCGGCTGTCGTACCTGTGGTACTCGGCGGTGGGCTGCGTCACGACCGTCGTGGTGGGACTGTTGGCCAGCCTGGCGACGGGCCCGCGGGGAGACCCACGGCTGCGGCACAGTCTCTGCTGACTGGCTGGTGTCTGTTGCAGGCCGTGGGGGCTGTACCGGCTGTCGTACCTGTGGTACTCGGCGGTGGGCTGCGTGACGACCGTCGTGGTGGGACTGTTGGCCAGCCTGGCGACGGGTCCGCGGGGAGACCCATGGCTGCGGCACAGTCTCTGCTGACTGGCTGGTGTCTGTTGCAGGCCGTGGGGGCTGTACCGGCTGTCGTACCTGTGGTACTCGGCGGTGGGCTGCGTCACGACCGTCGTGGTGGGACTGTTGGCCAGCCTGGCGACGGGCCCGCGGGGAGACCCGCGGATGCGGCGCAGTCTCGGCTGACTGGCTGGTGTCTGTTGCAGGCCGAGGGGGCTGTACCAGCTGTCGTACCTGTGGTACTCGGCGGTGGGCTGCGTCACGTCCGTGGTGGTGGGACTGTTGTCCAGCCTGGCGACGGCCCCCGGGGAGACCCGCGACTGCGGCACAGTCTCTGCTGACTGGCTGGTGTCTGTTGCAGGCTGTGGGGGCTGTACCGGCTTTCGTACCTGTGGTACTCGGCGGTGGGCTGCGTGACGACTATGGTGGTGGGACTGTTGGCCAGCCTGGCGACGGGCCCGCGGGGAGACCCACGGCTCCGGCACAGTCTCTGCTGACTGGCTGGTGTCTGTTGCAGGCCGTGGGGGCTGTACCGGCTGTCGTACCTGTGGTACTCGGCTGTGAACTGCGTCACGACCGTGGTGGTGGGACTGTTGGCCAGCCTGGCGACGGGCCCGCGGGGAGACCCACGGCTGCGGCACAGTCTCTGCTGACTGGCTGGTGTCTGTTGCAGGCCGTGGGGGCTGTACCGGCTGTCGTACCTGTGGTACTCGGCGGTGGGCTGCGTGACGACCGTCGTGGTGGGACTGTTGGCCAGCCTGGCGACGGGCCCGCGGGGAGACCCACGGCTGCGGCACAGTCTCTGCTGACTGGCTGGTGTCTGTTGCAGGCCGTGGGGGCTGTACCGGCTGTCGTACCTGTGGTACTCGGCGGTGGGCTGCGTGACGACCGTCGTGGTGGGACTGTTGGCCAGCCTGGCGACGGGTCCGCGGGGAGACCCATGGCTGCGGCACAGTCTCTGCTGACTGGCTGGTGTCTGTTGCAGGCCGTGGGGGCTGTACCGGCTGTCGTACCTGTGGTACTCGGCGGTGGGCTGCGTCACGACCGTCGTGGTGGGACTGTTGGCCAGCCTGGCGACGGGCCCGCGGGGAGACCCGCGGATGCGGCGCAGTCTCGGCTGACTGGCTGGTGTCTGTTGCAGGCCGAGGGGGCTGTACCAGCTGTCGTACCTGTGGTACTCGGCGGTGGGCTGCGTCACGTCCGTGGTGGTGGGACTGTTGTCCAGCCTGGCGACGGCCCCCGGGGAGACCCGCGACTGCGGCACAGTCTCTGCTGACTGGCTGGTGTCTGTTGCAGGCTGTGGGGGCTGTACCGGCTTTCGTACCTGTGGTACTCGGCGGTGGGCTGCGTGACGACTGTGGTGGTGGGACTGTTGGCCAGCCTGGCGACGGGCCCGCGGGGAGACCCACGGCTCCGGCACAGTCTCTGCTGACTGGCTGGTGTCTGTTGCAGGCCGTGGGGGCTGTACCGGCTGTCGTACCTGTGGTACTCGGCGGTGAACTGCGTCACGACCGTGGTGGTGGGACTGTTGGCCAGCCTGGCGACGGGCCCGCGGGGAGACACACGGCTGCGGCACAGTCTCTGCTGACTGGCTGGTGTCTGTTGCAGGCCGTGGGGGCTGTACCGGCTGTCGTACCTGTGGTACTCGGCGGTGGGCTGCGTGACGACCGTCGTGGTGGGACTGTTGGCCAGCCTGGCGACGGGCCCGCGGGGAGACCCACGGCTGCGGCACAGTCTCTGCTGACTGGCTGGTGTCTGTTGCAGGCCGTGGGGGCTGTACCGGCTGTCGTACCTGTGGTACTCGGCGGTGGGCTGCGTCACGACAGTCGTGGTGGGACTATTGGCCAGCCTGGCGACGGGCCCGCGGGGAGACCCGCGGCTGCGGCGCAGTCTCGGCTGACTGGCTGGTGTCTGTTGCAGGCCGTGGGGGCTGTACCGGCTGTCGTACCTGTGGTACTCGGCGGTGGGCTGCGTAACGACCGTCGTGGTGGAACTGTTGGCCAGCCTGGCGACGGGCCCGCGGGGAGACCCGCGGCTGCGGCGCAGTCTCGGCTGACTGGCTGGTGTCTGTTGCAGGCCGTGTGGGCTGTACCGGCTGTCGTACCTGTGGTACTCGGCGGTGGTCTGCGTCACGACCGTCGTGGTGGGACTGTTGGCCAGCCTGGCGACGGGCCCGCGGGGAGACCCACGGCTGCGGCACAGTCTCTGCTGACTGGCTGGTGTCTGTTGCAGGCCGTGGTGGCTGTACCGGCTGTCGTGCCTGTGGTACTCGGCGGTGGGCTGCGTGACGACCGTCGTGGTGGGACTGTTGGCCAGCCTGGCGACGGGCCCGCGGGTAGACCCGCGGCTGCGGCGCAGTCTCGGCTAACTGGCTGGTGTCTGTTGTAGGCCGTGGGGGCTGTACCGGCTGTCGTACCTGTGGTACTCGGCGGTGGGCTGCGTGACGACCGTCGTGGTGGGACTGTTGGCCAGCCTGGCGACGGGCCCGCGGGGAGACCCGCGGCTGCGGCGCAGTCTCGGCTGACTGGCTGGTGTCTGTTGCAGGCCATGGGGGCTGTACCGGCTGTCGTACCTGTGGTACTCGGCGGTGGGCTGCGTGACGACCGTCGTGGTGGGACTGTTGGCCAGCCTGGCGACGGGCCCGCGGGGAGACCCACGGCTGCGGCACAGTCGCTGCTGACTGGCTGGTGTCTGTTGCAGGCCGTGGGGGCTGTACCGGCTGTCGTACCTGTGGTACTCGGTGGTGGGCTGCGTCACGACCGTCGTGGTGGGACTGTTGGCCAGCCTGGCGACGGGTCCGCGGGGAGTCCCGCGGCTGCGGCACAGTCTCTGCTGACTGGCTGGTGTCTGTTGCAGGCCGTGGGGGCTGTACCGGCTGTCGTACCTGTGGTACTCGGCGGTGGACTGCGTGACGACCGTCGGGGTGGGACTGTTGGCCAGCCAGGCGACGGGCCCGCGGGTAGACCCGCGGCTGCGGCGCAGTCTCGGCTGACTGGCTGGTGTCTGTTGCAGGCCGTGGGGGCTGTACCGGCTGTCGTACCTGTGGTACTCGGCGGTGGGCTGCGTGACGACCATGGTGGTGGGACTGTTGGCCAGCCTGGCGACGGGCCCGCGGGGAGACCCGCGGCTGCGGCGCATTCTCGACTGACTGGCTGGTGTCTGTTGCAGGCCGTGGGGGCTGTACCGGCTGTCGTACCTGTGGTACTCGGCGGTGGGCTGCGTGACGACTGTGGTGGTGGGACTGTTGGCCAGCCTGGCGACGGGCCCGCGGGGAGACCCACGGCTGCGGCACAGTCTCTGCTGACTGGCTGGTGTCTGTTGCAGGCCGTGGGGGCTGTACCGGCTGTCGTACCTGTGGTACTCGGCGGTGGGCTGCGTCACGACCGTCGTGATGGGACTGTTGGCCAGCCTGGCGACGGGCCCGCGGGGAGACCCACGGCTGCGGCACAGTCTCTGCTGACTGGCTGGTGTCTGTTGCAGGCCGTGGGGGCTGTACCGGCTGTCGTACCTGTGGTACTCGGCGGTGGGCTGCGTCACGACCGTCGTGGTGGGACTGTTGGCCAGCCTGGCGACGGGCCCGCGGGGAGACCCGCTGCTGCGGCGCAGTCTCGGCTGACTGGCTGGTGTCTGTTGCAGGCCGTGGGGGCTGTACCGGCTGTCGTACCTGTGGTACTCGGCGGTGGGCTGCGTGACGACCGTCGTGGTGGGACTGTTGGCCAGCCTGGCGACGGGCCCGCGGGGAGACCCGCGGCTGCGGCACAGTCTCTGCTGACTGGCTGGTGTCTGTTGCAGGCCGTGGGGGCTGTACCGGCTGTCGTACCTGTGGTACTCGGCGGTGGGCTGCGTGACGACCGTCGTGGTGGGACTGTTGGCCAGCCTGGCGACGGGCCCGCGGGGAGACCCGCGGCTGCGGCACAGTCTCTGCTGACTGGCTGGTGTCTGTTGCAGGCCGTGGGGGCTGTACCGGCTGTCGTACCTGTGGTACTCGGCGGTGGGCTGCGTCACGACCGTGGTGGTGGGACTGTTGTCCTGCCTGGCGACGGGCCCGCGGGGAGACCCGCGGCTGCGGCACAGTCTCTGCTGACTGGCTGGTGTCTGTTGCAGGCCGTGGGGGCTGTACCGGCTTTCGTACCTGTGGTACTCGGCGGTGGGCTGCGTCACGACCGTGGTGGTGGGACTGTTGGCCAGCCTGGCGACGGGCCCGCGCGACCCCGGCTCGGTGGATCCCCGCCTGCTTTCGCCGCCGGTGAAGGCGCTGCTCGACAACCTGCCCGAGTGCATCAGGAACAGACTCAGCCTGCGCGTCACGGCGGTCAGTACACAACGTGTATCTCATCTTCTTCTTCCTCTTCTCACTTCGTTACATACTTTCAGCACTTTCTATTTGTATTTAATAGTTGCATTGCTTCCTCTTTACTTTTCCTTTGCAACTGGCAGTAATCATAACAGCAAAATATATTTTTGGCAATTACGTTTTCTCCATTTTAAAGAACAAAAAGGCCTATTTGTTACTCAGCGACTTGTGTCCAGTCGCAATTGCACTTTCTTGTTCGTTGAGCAGCTCTGCTCTTGGTTTATTATCTTTTTAAACGTAGATACTCCAACGCAATAAAAACAATCGACCCACTGAAGCAGAGGCGTAGCTACTATGGGGCTAGGCGGTCCTGTGCACCGGGGCCCTCACGCTCAGGGGGCCCCAAGCATACCTCAAAGGGCCCCTAAGGGCACCTCTAGGGGCCCTCAAGCGCAGTTTAGAGGGCCCACGAGCCTTCACGGCAAACTGGCGACCTTTTTTTTTTAGCTCTACCGTCGTCTAAGGGGCCCCTGAGAACACAGGAGCCCCTCACTAAGGGCCCTCGCTGCTCAGAGGGGGTTCCAACCACTGCTCAGGGGCCCCTAAAGAACAATTCAAGGGCCCCATCCTCAGTTCAGGGGGCCCCTACCAGCACACAAAGCAAAAAAAAAACGGTCGCCCGTCTGGCCTGAGGGCCCAAAATAAATTTTTTGCACCGGGGCCCTTGTTTTTTTTTTTTTTAAACAGTTTAACGTCCCTTTTTAACAACGTGGTCTTTCGAGACGGGAAAGGATGGGGGCAAGGAATGGGAAGGAATTCGGCCATGGCCTTTTGAAGGAAGCATCCCGGCATTCACCTGGAGTGATTTGGGGAAACCATGGAAAACCCAAATCTGGATGCCCGGACGGGGATTCGAACCGCCGTCCTCCCGAATGCGAGGCCAGAACGCTATCCGTTACACCACCACGCTCGGTGGCCCTTGTTGACCTAGCTACGCCACTGCACTGAAGTTTGTTTCCCAGCAGAATCGCAACATTTGCTTCAGTATCTTGCTCTTTGAAGCAGGGATGGCCAACCCTCGGCCCGCATTGAATATTTTTGCGGCCCGCGACATTCGTCAAACTTTTACAAAATATATTTATTTTATAATGGCAAAAGTAGTGAAAACCAATATATTAAAAAAATACATTATTTGTGCATCCATATTTTCAAGATTTATTTCATTTATATTAATATATTTTTTATATATCATCTTTTGTGTTACATATTTCTTTAAAATGTGCGTTTAGTGTAATTGTTATTATATTATCTATGTTTACATGTAAGAATAATAGTAAACACAATAATAGTAATTCATTATGTCTCAATTTTTCACTCCAAAAAAATTGTTTATGATGGGTCTAAATCTAATATGGGGCTATATAATTTTATATGCGGCCCGCAGAGTTATAATGCATTTCCAAAGTGGCCCGCAAGATCATTTGGGTTGGTCACCCCTGCTTTAAAGCATTCATTTACAATCTATTATTTCCCATTTCATCTTTCTATGGAATGAGTCCTGTCCTCCCTTTAAATATGCTGGGTTAATGCAACGCTGGACTTAACCCTTTAAAAGTTTAGCCAGACGATAAATAAATAAATACCCACTACAGCATCAAACACAAATGGCAGCCAAACAATAATGGTTTGTAGCTCTCATCTTTCCTCTATATTCTGTCTCGATATGAAGAGTTGATGAACAGATGATCTTCCATCCTGATGTCCAAAAACTAAAACGTACAGGATTTTTTTTTATTTTTTTAAGAAAAGTACTGAATATTTTGGGAAGTGAAAGTATGCATCAAAATAAAACAAAGCATTTCATAAACTATGCGCCACAGAAACATACTTATACAGTTTTTTTTTTTTAGTTCAATAATTTACTGTCAGTGGGTTTGAAACTTGTAAGGACGTTTGCTCTATTACATAACTCATACATAATCTTCCATCTTACACCAGACATTATGTAGCCCTAGGCTACTATATACTCCCCCATTACTCCCTGTACAACCAGTTTCGCATTTCGCGCAATACGATCTACAAAATAATTTCAAGATGTGACATGCACGTTTGGAATCACAGAGCAAGAGCAAGGGATTCAAACGAATCTTAAATATCTATGTTTATTTGACAATGTTTCAAAAATGTATATATTTTCAGACACTTTGCAGTGTCCTCCATTCATTGAAAAGATAACAATAAATGTGTTAGCAGCTCTTAGTTTCTTGTACTATTGAAGACAATATTTGTGTTAATAGATACAGTGCACTGAAGAGATAGCGCTGTTGGTATCACCCTGTATATTACACTGTGGGCTAGACTCGTGTGTTGTTTCCGCACAGACCCCTCCGGAGGAGAGGAAGACGCCACCGAAATCTCGCACCACGCGCGTTTCGACCATCTACGAGAGCGGCATCGTCAACGGCAGTGTCTCGCTGGACGACGAGAAGCCTCCCCCCACCACCGCGTCCACCGCAGTGCAGACCAGCCAAAATGGCGTCGGTAGCAGGCTGGCCAGCCACGCCACCAAGATCTGAGCCTGGCTCCATACGCGGCCCGCACAACACTCTAAACACTATACCTCACGCACACCCAACATTTTTGCAGCATCTTTGTGTTTTTCCTCTCAAGTGTTCTCAACTTTTGTGTTTCGATTGCAGGAATGTCTGAATTGCTATAGTAAGGGAGTTTCAAACACAGGCGTTCCACTTACCTTCTTTTCCGTTTGACAGCGAGTTATAAACTTTCTCCAATATGTATTCTCCGTACACTCAACGACGTGCCTTCTCGATTGATGCCGAGGGGGACATTTTACCTAATACGACAAACCAGACGTTGCAATGAAATTATAGAAAGACATTTCACTTCACATCTTTCTCTTTTAAGAGAGGTCGATTTCTTGATTTTTTTAATTTTTGTTATTATAATTATTAAAAACTTTCGTAGAAAGAGAATCAACCTTAAGAACACTCAATTAACACACTTGATTATAACAAACATTGTTCTAATATATTACAAATATTTTGAAATTTTCTTCTAAAACTTTGTTCAGCAAGTCTGCAATTTATTGACTATTCTTACAAAGACATATCTCTTTCTTTATCTTACAAGGGGAGGCCGCCAATGATTAAGTTCAGATTCAGTGCATACGGTATGCAATAAAAATTTTATGGTCAGAGGTGTAATGTGTCAAATAATTCAGGGCAGTCAGTTTCGACAATCTATTCTAATAAAACGCAACTCATGGTCACGGGGACGCCACACGATGACGTCACGCTTTTCGCCTTCGTTGCCCAACTTACTACCATTGACATGCGATACATTAATACGCCTGTGAATGAAGCTTTGATTTTCTAGCTGCAATATTAGCGGTAATTGTGGTTAGGCTGAAATCTGGACCAAGTTGCCAACTGATACTTTGGACGAGAAATTACATCGAGCATTATTTTATAACAGTTCTGTTTAGGAAAGCAACTGCTAAGAAATTAATTACCAGAAAACGACGTTAAACCTGTCGTTTCTGACGGATTTGAGGCTAGTAATCATATAATAAATTCCATAATAACTATCTCTGTCTTTCGTGCGACATTCCGGCTACTTCATCCCACTAATTGTAAATTATCTGCAAATAAACACGTAGCATTTCTATAAATTCTACTCACTTGAATGTCAATTGTGATTTTGTGTTTTATTTTTCTAGTGATATTTCCACGAAAGAACTATAAAATATAACCATGTTTACAAATAACATAGTGGACTTAGAAAGCATCGGTTTTTCCACAACAAACGGCATTTAAAAAACTTATTACATGCTTAATTGTTGAAATTGATAGCTTGGAATTTTCTATATACACATTTTAATAAATGAAAAAAATTGCCCAGCAGTGAGATTCGACCAGGCGACGATGGCTTATGAGGCCTCGTGCCCTTTTTTTTTTTTTTTGTGTCGCTGCCTCAACGGCGTGTTTGTGCATGTCCCGCTACCTAGGTAGCTCTACTGCTATGTGTCACTTGTATTTGGATAAGGTTGGTTTTGGGGACTCTCCGTATAAACGCAGAAAGTATCGAATCTGAATGTCACACTTGGCGACCTCCCATTGCGAGTGCTTTCTCCTTGGAACGTGTTAAAACCTTTGGATTAAACAGACGACCGCTTCTGTTTTATGTATGCATGAGTTAAAAGAAATTCCACTTCTTTGCATTTCGGGAATAACAAACTTGTAGTTTATTAACCATTTTAAGCATTTCATCGAAACGAAATTTTCTTTTTCTCGTCAATTATTATAGTATCAAACAGGTACTAACATTTTTCTTTCACAATTATCCTTTGTTTTAATCAACTTCATTTTATAATTTTCGAATAATTATTGAGTAATTAATGTCCTTTATGCAGGACTGATAGAAAATACTAGAATCCACTACGCTTAACGCTATTCAATCTTACTACAACATCTATTGTGTGCAGTTTGTTTATTTTCTTTTGAAAGACCATAACGGAACAAAAGATATGTTTTCCCAACCATAGTTAAAAAGTTTACAACCACAAATAGATATCGGAGTATGAAGTATTTACCATTTATTTAAAATTGTATATATTTTCTCTCGTCTTTCTACGTTTCCCGCTTTCTGGTCTAAATGACTGAATCCAAGTTTACACTCAAAATTAATTTCTAACTAATTATTTGAAAATTTTAGACTGTTCTATATACTTTTACTACGATTTCTATTTTTATTATGCCTCGCGACTGGTTTGATTCAATCCTCTATCCTTCCCTATCTTCAGGGCCGGCTCTAGGGGGGGGGGGGTTAACCGGGCATTTGGCCGGGGCGCTAAAATTTAGGGGCGCCATTTCGGCTGTAAGTGTGAGAAAAATATTAATAATATTAATGGGTTAAATACCCAATTAATAAAAATAATCCATATACCGATTTTTTCGTTCTTTAAAAACTTATAGTCCTTAGCTTTTTAGGTGCGCCCATAGAGACTTCTTAGAGACGAGGCGCGGACCTCAAAGAGGCGCGTCGTTGCCCAGCCGCCATAGGAGCAACTTCAAAATACGCCGCGTCCGCGCCATGTCTCAGCCCGAAGTCCGCGCCTCGTCTCTTCTGTGTGAATTGGGCCTTTGCACGCGAGTAGAACGCGTTGTTGTCTCAATTAGCTTATTATTGCTAATTACAAAAGTGGTTTCATTACACAACAGCATTAGTCTTACTATTACGTTATTAGTAATAAGTGGAAGTTCATAAAATTTACTTCAGGATTTCATAATTTCTAAAGATAAGTACATCTATGATTAAACTGTTATTTAGTTGGATATACGACATAGGCGCACAACGACAAAAGCACACAACAGAAGCCCAGTAGGTGGGGGCTGTTACACCTGCCCTCGGCTACTTGCACTGATTCCGACGTTATACTGCCCACAAGTTACTAGACGCGGTGAAAAGGAGTGTTTTTCGCAATTGCAGCTAGGCTCTAATACATGGAATCGATAGTGCTTGGCGGGAGATGCTGAGTATTTATTTTATTGAATTGATGAACCAAATCAATATGTATCTTTGTTATTGGAAATCGAAGTGGAATAATTTGCGTAATAATTTCTTCTCGTAATCCGAGCCTCTCAGATTTGTTGTACAAATTAGATACAGGCATTGTAAGTATTTTGGTTGGGTTAAATTACATACGCTAGCTTTGATCGCTTGTGAAAATACTGTAGTTTAGTGGGTATAGGACAGTAGTTTCAATCATTAATAAATAAATAATATTACCAGCTGCTGATTTCCGATTAGTTACTTCACATACCATTAGTATATTTAATTTCGAATGCTAACTGCTAAAATATAATAATCCATCATGTTTATTATATACGAATGCGGTTTACAGATACTCTAATTGCTGCATTTGTAAATCGTCTCAACAAAAAGAAATTCATTAACTATTTTAGTGAATGTGAATAACTTTGTCAGTTCATTTAATAAGTGCATTGCGCGACAATCACTCCACAACATCATTTTTTTGTTTGTGAACTTGGAACCTATTCCGTTTAAGCCTATAGAAATTGCCATTCTGTATACACGGTTTCTGTATTTGCAGCAAATTTACGGATAGTATCATCCGCGAATAAGCTTTGACTGTGTAGTAACACTAGACTTTTTTATGTTCACAGGGTATGGAAAATATTTTGTGTTGTGCATAAATATTTATTTATATCGACTGAGAATAATTTATCTTAGTTATGGTTTTAGCTTATTTAGAGCAAGGATAAATATTTACTTTTATATTATTTTATAGTGTACATTGTTTGACTTACGTGCGTGCCTCTTCCAAAATGCCTGACGGTCAAAGAAAACTATCTGGTTACCAGTACAAAAACGAAGGTTGTGAAAGGAAGCGTAAAGGCAGAATCAATCTGGCGCATTAAAAAAATATATACTGAATCCAATATCAGGTCAGGATACAAAAGAAGTATAGAATCGTCAGAGAATAATAGCGAACAAATGAACGAAGTTTGTAAACTGGAACTGACACCAACGTGAGACTCACAGAAGGCGTTCTAAAACTTTGTGGCCAAGAATTTTACGATACGCCGTAAGAAGCTTTTTAGTAAGGCAAGGTCCACCTAAACTATTGCATAATTACAAATTTCCATCCAATGACACAGATCGACGTTTTAGCGCAAAATATTATGCACGAATTTTCAGCAACGCAGAGCAAATATTGCGATAATAGCTACTGCGTTTACTGCTTCTGTTGCAAAATTTTCAGTTGTTTAGTTAGTTCTCTCTCAAAGGCGGGTTTTAAAAATTGGAAGAACCTCGACGAAACTTTAAAAGAGCATGAAATTTCGAAAAATCATATTCAGGCAAAAAAGATTGAATTGTTGTAAAACTGTAGATGCTGCCACTCAAAGAGTTATTAGGTAATGCCGAAATAAATCATTGGAATGAGGTGCTTCTAAGAATCGTTGCAATTACCAAAATGCTTGGTAAAAGTTGACTGGATTTTCAAGGTACAAGCGACAAGTTGTTTGAGCATAATACCGGTAATTTCTTAAAAATAGCTGAGTTACTGTCTGAATACGATCCCATTATGGAAGAGCACGTCCGTTGAGTGCTCTAAAAAGTAGAGACTAGAGCTCAATATCTTGGGAAAAATATACAAACCGGGATAGTAGATCTGCTGCATCAAAGTGTAAAGTCTCATGTTATTAATGAAATAAAAAAATTCAAATATTTTTCCATAATTTTAAACTGTACTCCTGACTTTAGTAAGATACAGCAAATTACTCTTGTAATCAGATATGTTTTCAACCAATAAATTTAATCCTGATGTTTAAATTAAAATTAATGAAAGCTTTTAAGGCTTCTTACTAGTCGAAAGATTCACAGGAAAACAAATTTCTAACATTATAGTTGGAGAACTTAATGACTTGTGTTTAAATTTGCAGGATATCAGAGGACAGGGACTGACAACGGGTCCAATATGAGGGGCAGTAAAGCAGGAGTGCAAATTAGAATTAAACAATATAATTCGCGAGCATTCAATGTTCCGTGTTGTAGCCATTCTCTCAATCTTGTTATTAATGGCAAAAGCATCCTTGCAAGCCGCTAATTTCTTCAACATGGTCCAAAAAATATATTTATTCTTTTTGGCATCTACTTTTCGATGGGCAATACTTTTAAAGCATGTTCAGGGTTCAACTTTGAAAACATGGAGTGACACTAGATGGGAGAGTAGGATAGAGAGGATAGAGGCATTAAAACCTTTAAAATTTCATTTGGGAGATGTATACGACGGCTTGCTAAGCATTTACGAAAACCAAGAAATTTATAATTTAATGATTTAGCTATTTTGACAATTGAGTAAGAAATTGCTGATGATGTAAATTTTAAGATGTAATAAAATATTCGCAACCTGAAAGTAAAAAAAAAAAGTTTTTTTTTTTGTAATTTTAGCGTATTTGATGAAATCTCGTATTATTTTCAAAATAATGGCATTTGGATTGTTTGTGTGATAATATCCATCTGTAATAGCATTTAAAAACGTAAAAATATGGTTAATTTGTGGCTATGTACAAATATTTTATAATTAATTTCTCTATTTTGTGCCGCTAGATTAAAATTCAATAAGTTTATTTATGAATATATGATTTTATTAAAATTTAAAATTAAATATTTTATTCGATTAAAAATTAATTATTTTTCAAAAAAATATATAATTCTACATAATCTTAAGGGGCGGCAATTTGTCTATTTGTCCGGGGCGGCAAAACCACTAGAGCGGGCCCTGCTATCTTGTGCTAACCTCTTCATCTCAATTATCTGCTTCATACATTCTAATCCCTGTCTTCCTCTACAGTTCTGTTCCCTTCACTAATCCAATCCCACATGTTTTAAAATATAACCCATCATCCACTCTCTTCTTTCTGTCATTCTCTTCCACAAACTTCTTTCCTCACCCATCATTTCCGAAACACTTTCATATCGCACTTTATCTCTCCACTTAATTTTCAGCACCACATTTCAGTTGCCACAATTTTTTTTTTCTCCTATTCCTAAACGTAAACTAAAGGATTTCTCTTTTTCGTGAAGGCTCTTTTCGCTAGTGCTATTCTGCATTTTACATCATTCCTGCTTCAGCCTTCAGCTGCAACAATTTTACTTCCTAAGCAACAGATTTTATATTTTTGTATCTATCCACTTAGATTTCAACATCCTTTTAACACACTAAATTTCTAATGGTTCAGTTTTTTCCTTGTGTCACATGTACTTTGGCCACTAACAAGGTCCAATTATTTAAACCTCTTCTAAAGTTTTCGGTTGCACAAAACTACGGGAAAAAGTTTCCATTCCACTTTCAAGCTTAAAGAAACCATTGTTGAAATATGTATCGACTTCTACAAAGTAGCTGAGAGAAAATCTACTTACTATATGCGACCATTATAGTTTATTTTCTTATGCTCGCATGCGACTTCTGACTTTCACAATATTAATACTAATTTGCCCCTGAATTCTTAGACGTAATTACCGAAAAAAAAAAATCAGTGCTGTTACTTAAAACGCGGTAGTACCAACCTTATTGAAGTAATTCAAACACGACTCGGTTAGCTTTTATCCATTCCTTCGGTTTAAGTTCCTATTATGTAACGTCCATAAACTACGTAGTTCCATTTTGGCCTCCTGTGAACACCTCCCCCCCTCCCCCCACCCTGCGTGTCCTTACTGATTCGAGAAGACATTTTGTATTGTTTTCTCTTGTCAGACTATTGTAAATTACTCTGAGAGATAATTAAATGACGGAAATAAATATCCACATGCTGTTGTGTGTTATGTACCTTATTTTAACAAATAATATGAATGAAAATCTACGTGGCCTGGCTCAGAAGCACCCCTCCATTTCCCCGTAACCCAGCGTAGCTTTCCAGCCAACCACCGCTCCTTTCCCCCCCCCCCCCCCTAGACCGAGCTGCGTAATTTATGGACGCTCTCTTACGCATCAATTGCGGAAAACACTCAAGTGGAACGTCTTTGATGAATCCTCTTTGGTAATGCAGCCTGCAGGGAGGAAGTGGTGTATCTGTCTTCAAAGAACTTACTACACGGTTACTGGAGGTAGTGCAGAAGTCAAGTTATTCAAACAATTAGGAGAGATATATTTAATACAAGTATACAGAAATGAGTCCTAAGGGCAGATGAGGAAGGTTTTTTTTTTTAATTTCAACAAAATAAACTTTTGATTGTTCCTAGAGTTTCGCCGACTCAGGCCAATGAAAAACACATACAAAGATATTGCAGAAAAAGCAATGCACACTGTTCATGGAGGATGACACTGTTCCATATTACATCTCTGCAATCTTAGATCCCAAAATTGAAAATCATGTCAGTGACCAAAGTTATATTTGCACAATGTTGCACTGTATCAAAAATTTACCAAGAAGTATTCTTATGCATAAGTAAACAGAATGTCGTCAATACTCCCAATTAATATAAATACTCTAGTGCCAAAAAGGATTTTCCTCTGATACAATGTTTCGGAAATCCTAAGTATCTATAGCCAAAGATGAATATTAACCCAGAAGCAAAGATAAATACTTAATTACTAGATATTTTATAACCTATAACCAATATATATTTTTGTATGTTTTAGGAAATATAACTCATCTAAGACGAATATTAAAAAAAACTAAGCAAGAATTTATTTGCCATTTCATGCCATGATAAAAATAACTTTTTTGAAAATGTTTTTATGAGATTTTAAATTTTATGGTATGTTATGAAGTACTTTAGTAAAGCTTTTATATAATTCTGTAGAAATATTAGTGCCAAAGGCAACAATATAGAGGCAAAGCAGTCTATTGTTGTTTAGTATTATTAAAGTTTAAAATTGTAGTTATATTATAGTATAAGCGAAGTATTATAGTTTCTAGAGAGTTTGTAGTGTTTATTTACTCATATGATGTTTGAATAAAGTTTTTACCAGCACACCAGATTTCCTTCTCTGTTTTAGTTACATGTCACACAATAATTTACAACAGTTCATTCCGTACTTTCCATTTCTACACCCTTTACATATATTGTTTAATATTTTGGTAGGGGTGACGTGGTTGGTTTCATTTGAAATCACAGGAAAGATATCGTCTGGTCTTGTAGAAGGTCCCGGTAGAGATGACGTTGCTCTTGTTTCAGGAGGTTTTTGGTCACTTTTCTCTGGTGAAGTAGAGTCGATGGATCCAGTAGAAGATCGCGGCAAGAGTGAAGATGTTCTTTCGTGGAGAGTTTGGCCAGATACGTTGTTGTTTTCATTTCCTGTAAGTCTATCTGGATCACTTCTAAAAGTGTAATATGGAATTGCGTCTGGATTAAAGTGGTAGATTCCCGTTTGTTTAAACCCAGAGACGGCGTTACCTGGTGTTGCAGCTTTTCCCCAACAATCTTGCAGTACCTCGCCAAACTGTAATCTTCCTAGCTTCCTACGTGAGGTATCCCATAAAAATTTGTGGTTCTTACACTCTTCTAGAAACTCTGTCAATTATCGGATGCATAATGATAGAAAACGGGGAACCAGGCAGTGTGAGGCTTTACACGGCCAGTTTTCAGGGCAGTGTGGGGGGGCCTGACTTACCCCCACCCTTTCGCCCTAAATCGGATGGAATTTCCACCCGACCTCCCTGCCTGGTCTCGCGGCAAAAACGTGACCAGGAGCTCACTTTAGACGACCCGATTTCAGGGTCGAAGAGGCGTGGCCACGATTTAAGGCCCGGGCACACAGAACGCGACAAGCGACAGCAGCAACTGGTCGTTCTGTCGTCGCGGCGACACGCGATTTTGGTACGTCACACAGGAAGCGACAAATGCCAGTGAGACTCTCTATCGGGAAGAGATCGGTACTTATTTATTTCTTAATAAGTTTTCTAGGTATAGTAAATTCTTATAAAACATGTCAAGTGATGAAGAGACTCTACTTCTTTTGTTTGCACTAAGCAGAAAGAAAAGACGGTTCTGCGTTCCTGAAATCAATTACAAGAGAGGATGCCATGGTGAATACCACCGCATTTGTAACATGAAGATAGATTTTATAAATATTTTCGTATGTCTTGAGAATGTTTCGATAAATTACACAATCAGTTAAAATCAACTATATAAAAGTGCGCCACGAACTGGAGAAAAGCAATTGGTACAAGAGAAAGATTAGCCATTTGTATGAGGTAAGTTCTGTTCATTTAATACATATTCTTAAAAACAATGGAAATGCCGGAACCCCTGACCTTTAAGCGATTTATAACGTTATCACTTCCGGATGCTTCCCCCTAGGAGGCAGCTGAGTTATTTGCATGGTGGTCAATATTAGGAAATACCCTAAAAACCAGACGTATCATCACAAAGTGAAATAGTCACAGTAAAAAGTACAATTTATTATTGAAAATTTATTTCACAGTCAAAAGAAATAATGATAGACTCAAATACAAGTATTATTTATTTTAAATAATTACAGTGTAATCAAACAAACAAAAGGTAAGAAACTAACAAGAAAAAATACAATTCTGAAAGCGAAAAATATTTTTTTTTATGAGCTTGAAAATTTTTCTTTATCGGCCATGTCGCTGAGTCGCGCGACAATTCTGTAATTTTGTACAACTGTGTCGCTCGTCGCGGCGACGGATCGCTTTGTGTGAGACCGCCCTAATTCAAAACTGTGAATTACAACAATAGCGACGTCGCGCCGCGACACAATATCGCGTGTCGCTGTCGCTTGTCGCGTTCTGTGTGCCCCGGCCTTTAAGGCCTGGGCACACAGAACGCGACAAGCAACAGCGACAAGTGGTCGTTCTCTCGTCGCGGCGATACGCGATTTTGGTACGTCACACAGGACGCGACAACTCCATAGCGACAAATGCCAGTGAGACCCTCTCTCGCGAAGAAACCTGTACTTCTCTATTTCTTTCTTAATAACTTTTCTTGGGCTAGGAAATTCTTAAAACATGTCAAGCGATGAGGAGACTCTACTTATTTTGTTCCCACTAAAAATGGTCTGGGTTCCTGACATCAATAAGAAGAGAGAATGCCTTGGTGAATACCACCGCCTTTGCCGGGGACTGGTATCACAAGAAGATAGATTTTATACATATTTTCGTATGTCTCGAGAATGCTTCGAGAAAATACACAATCTGTTAAAATCAACTATATTGCACCACGAACTGGAGAAAAGTAATTGGTACAATAGAAAGATTAGCCATTTGTATGACAGTATGAGGTATGTTCTGTTCATTTAATATAATTCTTAAAAACAAAACAAAAACGACACTGCCAAAACCAGGGCCGGTGCTAGGGGGGGGGGGGGTTAAGCGAGGCAAAAGTATCCCGGGCCTGTGCCCCCGATGGGGGCTCCTCTGCTAGAGTGTCTAATTAAATAGAAATAAAACTTTAAAAATCTTGCTTAAAAAGGTGTAATTTGATTTTTTTGCCTTAAAATTTAAAAGTTTTTAAAAGTTTAATATAAATAATTTTGTTGGGGGGGGGGAGGAGGGGGGCTAAGAATCCTTACCCGGGAGCCGAAAATCTTAGCGCCCTGGCCAAAGCCCCTGAGCTCTAAGTGATTTTCAATCTTGTCACTTCCCAGCTCTTCCCCCCTGTAGGCAGCTGTGTCATTTGCGTGGAGGTCAATACCAAAGAAATACCCCTGAAACCAGGAGTTTCGTCACAAAGTGAAATATTCACAATAAAATATACAATTTATCATTGACAATGTATTTCACAATAAAAAGATAGGTTCAAATACAAGTATTATTTATTTTAAATAATTACAGTGTAAACAAACAAACATAAAGTGAGAAACTAAGAAGAAAAAATACAATTCTGAATGCGAAAAATTATTTTTTATGAGCTGGAAATCTTTTCATATGCATCTCTTAGTACACCTGAAGTAATGGCCGTCAGATGTGGTGGAAATCAATTTTTCTTCATCGGCCATGTCGCTGTGTCTCGCGACAATTCTGTAATTTTGTGCAACTGTGTCGCTCGTCGCCGCGACAAAGGCTGCGGCCCGGCGACGGATCGCTTTGTGTGTGACCGCCCCGATTCAAAACTGTGAATTACAACAATAGCGACGTCGCGCCGCGACACAATATCGCGTGTCGCTGTCGCTTGTCGCGTTCTGTGTGGCCGGGCCTTAGGGAGACCACTTCGGGTCGTCTAAAGTATCGCCCGCCTTTTAATATCAACAATGCAGCGGCAGGATGCCTGTGTTGCGCCGCGTCAATTAATGTCTCACTGTCGCCAATACTTTAGAAAATAATCCTCACCCAGTGTTAAATCTGCAGCGGATTAGTGAGTACCGCCACACAGAAAACAAGAGTCAGCTTATTAGATACACAAATAAAAAACAAAAGGTTAATTATGAATATAAGGTGGGGAAAGAATTGCTTGCTGAAGACTTGAAATGTAAATATCTTGGAATTCTTTTGATAACAAACTTAACTGGGCAGGACACATAGGACAGGTGGTAGGAAAAGGTTTCAAAGTTCTGCACTTGTTGGAGAGAGTGATGAGGGGATGTACGAGAGAAGTCAAGGAATTGGGTTACAAAACTTTGGTCAGACCATTGCTCGAATATGGTAGTGTAGTATGGGACCCTCATTTTACGTATCAAATACAGGAGTTGGAGAGGGTGCAAAAAAGGGCTGCTAGATTTGTTTCTGGAAATTAGCACAGAATGCAATCAGTGACGGATATGATAAAGGAGCTGGAATGGGGTTCATTGCAAGACAGGAGGAGGATGAGGAGGGTCATGGAAGTGTACAGGGCATATACTGGCGATGAGGCATGGAAAGATATTGCAATAGGTATGAAAAGTAGTGCATGGAAGGGAAAAGATGACCATGACCACAAGCTGGCACTCGATTTCAGGCACAAGGGTGTGGGGAGATTCTCTTTTTTAGGTAAGGGTGTCAGGGATTGGAATGAGTTACCAAGAGAAATAATGAATAATTTACCGAAAACTTTGAAAGAATTTAAAGATAAAATTTGTAGAGGGCAAATGTAGGTAGTTGCAGGATAGGGGGAAGATAGCTGTGTAGGGAAATTGCCACCGGAGCCTGTGCTGCATTGCAATTAAAAAAAATTAAAATTAAAATTTTATGAAATGAAATTACTTAAAAGAATCACGAAAAGGAATTTCGTGAGAAGTATTTTTTGTAAATTATGTGAAATTAAACCGACTTAGACAAAAAAAAAAAAAAAAAAATTCCCAATGGTGCAGGGAGTGCACGGGAGCAAATTATACTGCTTACATGAAAGCGATACTATTCGATAAAATAAATGTGAAATTGAGGATTTTTTTAATGTATGGTAAACATAAATTTTTGGTAATATTTTGTTATTTTTAGGCATATTTACCAGTTTTAAGGTCATATTTGCGTTCACATTACTCTATTTTTTTGTCATAAAGATCAGAAACCTGGTGGTAATGGTGTATACGTTTTAATTTACCTTTAACATAATTATGATTTATACAAAAAATTAGTACCCCAGTAGTCATCACAATATTCAATCAGCCAGTGAAAAGCATTGAGTTGTTTTTAGCTTTGTATATATGCGTAGATCTCTCTTGCGCTGATATACACTTACACGCTAGTATAAAGTGTGCCACAGTCAACATGGCGGTGTGTCTAGAGACGTCGATGCTAATGTTTCTATTGCACTGATCCTGCAGGGGCAGGAGGCGATTCAGCGACGCGAAGAATTTTTTCAGTACGCGATCCTCATCGAATGTTGTTCGCAGATACGCTTTCTGAAAAGTGCCTAAATATGCTTTTGGGGCACCTACAACCAGGCCCGCCGCTAGCTGTTTGAGCGCCCGCGTGCAATACCGATTATGCCGCCCCCTGTCTAACTACACCCAGTGGTGGATCTAGGAAATTTCCGAACCGGGTCAAAAAACTGTGAGAGCATTTGTTGCCGCCCCCATTGTTGCCATCCCGAGTGTCGCCGGCCGCCCGAAGCAGCTCTTGAGCTAAAAAAAAAAAAGGTCGCCGGCTACATAATACGCTGCAAATTTCGTTGCGGTGACAATGGAGTGGCAACTATCGCGTGGCGGCGACTGTCGATCACTCGCTTTGCCGCCCCCCTTGATGTGCCGCCCGCGTGCCGTGCACGCCTTGCACGCCCGCTTACGGTGGGCCTGCCTACAACCATAACGTCTTCCGAAGCAATGGCGGTGATACAAACAAATCCGTTTACAACATTTCCAGAAGGAAGAGAAGCCAACAAAGCAAGAGCAGGAAGGAAGGAGCATTATCCCTCTTCTGTTTTATGGCCCCTAGGTTCTATGGTTGTAACGGAGGTCATCTTAGCTGATGCGGATCTTTATCCCAAGCGGATGTGGACAAATAAATTTATAATTATTCGTATTATAATCACAAATAAACTTAGAATCCAAATAAGTATATTTTTATCACAAATTCTATATTTTGCCTAAACAAAGTCTATTTCCATCTAATACTCTCATTACTTTACGCCTCATCTTTCAAGAGCAGAAGACTTGGGATGATTTAGCAAGTGAATTAAATTATTTAGATAACTACACACGCGTCAACAAAATAATCATAGTGATATGCACTTTGCGGAGTTCGCGGCTCAACTATTCAAGCACAAGGCCACGGCACCGCACATCTCCGTGCCCACCACCCGCCTTTCCACCACCCTAGCGGGTACTGGGTACGGTTGTGACAATTTTCATTTGATCGCTTATAATTTTCTTAGTATGCCAGTTACTTGGAAGAAAGGTGATTTTTATAGTAAAATGTACATTTACCTACATATAAATACTAAAGTTTTGTCCCAAAGTACAAAGGTTAAGTCACAGCAACAAATTAGAAGAAAAAAAAAATGTCACAACCGACCACACCCCAGGGGCGGTTGTGACAGTGCTTGGGGTCAGTAGTGACAGGTTCAAAAATACAGCAAATTGGTCTAAAATCACTTTTATTTCAAATAATATCAAACATAATGTAACATAATCTTCTTCTGGATAAATTTAATTTTTACATAACTACAGAAATTAATCTGGGAACACCTTAATAACTTATAACTAATAAGGCATTGTAGCATCAATAGTTATTATAAAATTCTTGATATAGATAATTTTGATAATACCTGATATATCGTAGATTGTCATTGTGACTCCGCATCTATTCGTCACAAGTAGTTTTTTCGGATTTTTTAAGGGTCCGAAGACAGGTCGATCCAAGGACTGCAGGTTGTACGAGCAGTGTGGAGGAAACGAAAGCAAAGTGATTGCATTTTCTTTACAAAAATCCATTGTAATATTGTAGATAAGTGAGGAATGGTTATCCAGCACTAGCAAGACTCTATGCGTTGGAGAAGCATTAGGAAATTTCTTAAAAAGTTCCAGTAATCCTAGGAACAATGCACCTTGCATCCAGCCTGAAGAATTTGCAGTCCCAATCGATCCCTAGCAAAATAGTCGTGATAACTAACCCGTGGAAATAAAGAAGGGATAGTATTTCCCAAGGCATTTTCTGCAAAAGTAACCGTGACTAATGTACGTTGTACACCTGTTGGTCTACCTCAAGCGTTTTTTGCGCATCAAAATCAAAAAATTAACTGTCACAACCGTCCCCAACGCACTCCTTCGCAAAACAACAATCGCCATGACAATACAAAATAAACTACCTGTAACGTAATCACTGCTACTTAACTACTAATATTTAACTTATAACGAGGAAAAACACTCATTATTCTATCTGTACACATACAATAACAATTATTAAAAGAAATCTAATAAAAATACTTACTTTCGACTGTTAAGAAGTAATGTAGGCCTCTACGATTGTTAATGTCACGCGATACCGTGAAACACGTCCAATCAGGCACGCCGCTCCTCTCTACCCCCTCCCCATCCCGGTATTCCTTATAGTTTGGCTAATATGACGACTGTCACAACCGTACCCAGTCTCCCCTACAACTAACAGGAACCTACGATGATCCGATTCTGGAATGTCCGATGTCCGTGAAAGCGATTGCAGGACGTGTTAGGGTGAAACATGCCGAGCAGCTCGCGGTAGATGTTTCATCCATGTGACAGCAGTCATCGCACGCCGAGGAGGTCGCGGTCGCCGCTATCCTCGACACTCGATGAGAGAACAAACCATTTTGTGTTTACCTCACCGCCTAGCGCGCTGCTGGAGGTCTGCTTGGCTGAGCTATGTCAAGGTGTCGCGATCCAGCTTCTACACTTGACTATGCAAGTCGACTATCCTGCAAAGATACGTTGTTTAATTTTGTCTTGTTCTAAATACTGATTGATTTAATGGATGTCACTTCATTTTACACAACTGCTGATATAAATTAACAACGAACTGGCATTGACAATGATACATTCTGGTCTAAATAAATTATTGTATGAGCTAATATGTATACATTTTTATAAATTGGACAACTACGGAAAAGTTAATATTTCAAGCAATTAGACAATCAGTGGTAGATAAATTACAACAAATTTTGTACAGTAACTGAAATAATTATCCATTGTTAGTGACTTGATTGACTATTCAGAAATTATTACACATCATATACCGACGGAAAATGGAACATCAAAAAGACAATTCTGTCCAACAACCATTATAAAATTAAAGAAGGTAAAAAAAATATTTCTCGTGTTAATTATTATATAAAATAAAATATTGACTCAATTTGAAATGGAAAATTCTGATTGAAAAATTTTAAATTTGACTTGAAAATGCTTTGTTAAACGGTACATTAATTTTTTATTATTATTATTATATCGTGTAGCCCACAAAGGAGCGCGTGGAACCATTAATTTGAATTCGCCTTCTTATTCTTCTTGCTGTTCTTCTTATTTTCCCAAAACTTCCTCATCCTTTCGCTGTGGGCTTGACGTCTCTCTTGTGTCCATGCATTCCTGAGTTTCAGATTTTTTGATGTTGGGCTCTTAGGGGCAAATTTATGTGAGGCGATCAATTGTCTGTATTTACTGCGTGTGGATGTCAATGGGTCAAGGCTGGCTTCTGCGAGGTCCTTCCGGGTTTCTACAAACCAGCGTGCTTTGTTTTGGCGGGGACCGTTGACGATGTGGAAAATTTTCTTGGTAAGTCGTGAGTCATCCATTCGTGCTATATGTCCATAACATTTCATGCGTCTTTTCTGTGCGAGTGAGGTGAATCTTTCAGTCAGTGAATTCAGTTCTTCTGAGCTTTTGCGCATCCAGATGCCATCTTGGATTTTGGGACCGAATATTTTTCTCAGTATCTGTCTTTCTATTTTTTCTATCCCTTTGACATTTACCGTTAATGATGATGTCTCCGTCGCATACAGTGCTCCTGGAAGAACGACGGTGTGGTAGTGATGGAGTTTGGCTTTGGTGGAAAGCGATTTCTTATTGTACGTATTCCAAGTAATAGCATATGCTTTTTGCAGTTTTCCAGCGCGGTTCTTGTGGGCTTCTTTCTCAGTTCCAGTATTACCAATAATTTCTCCTAAGTACTTAAACTGTTTAACTTGTTTGATAGTGCCGTATTTGGTCACTAGTGGCTTCAGGTTTGTGCTTTTGGAGTCCATATATTGCGTTTTCTCATAAGAGATTTGGAGGCCGGTTTTGATAGCTATCTCATGAAGCTTCTCTACAGCATGTTTGGCTTCCTCGACAGTTCGTGTAATTACTGTTAGATCATCCGCAAAAGCAAAGCATTTTATGTTGATTCGTTTATCCTTTGTTCCCATGTATATTCCAGATATTTCTTTTTTCCATATGTTAATGATCTTGTCTAGTACCAAGTTGAACAGGGGCGGTGATAACCCATCCCCTTGTCTTACACCAGTTTTAATTTCAAAAGATTCAGAGATTTCACCCATAAATTTCACTTTTGAAGTTGTATTTGTCAAAGTTTGTTGAATTAAAATAGTTGTTTTATTATCTACTCAATATTCACGTAGTATATCGAATCATATGCTTTCTTAAAGTCTACAAAAGTTACCACTGTGCGGGTTGACTGACGATGTTGGAGTATCATTTTTAGGTTAAACGATACATTAATTATTTACAATAATTATCATTAATTTACAGTCATGACGCGTTTTCCTCAGCATGTATTGGATTGGTGTTGACTTCTCCAACTTGTCCAGGATTTTACTGTAAAGTTTGTGGTATCTTTCGTAGGTGGGCATGGAATCAGTGTGGATCATTTTTCAGATAGTGATTTAAATGGTGATATTCACCAAGCGTTTGTCTCCGGTCATTTATTTGCTGTTAACTGAACTCTATGATACCAGTTGTAGAAAGCGTGGCACCTACAAGGGTTTTCAAAACACTGGTGAACACTAGCAGCTATACGTCGATATCTGCCTTCATCTCCACCGCGACCTGTTCGGCATGTTTTCACCGTTGGAAGTTGTTCGACACCAAGACAACCAATACGGACTCCTGGCGTCCAACAAAGAATGGTGTTGGATCATGATTGGAGGACACACCAGGCTAGTGTGCGATGAGGACACTGGAGCACCGTTAGACAGTACGAGTGGAGAGGACTGCTTGGACCCCTTCTAGCAGCGTGAATGGGTGAGCGCAACCTACGGTAGTTCTATGAGTTGGACCGTGAATAGGCAGGTTTTATTCACATGCAAGATCAAACCTGTTAATTGTTTCTGACGTAAGAGCATCGCTTAATTCATTATTACCTTTATTATAGTATCGTAAGGAAGGAAACAACCACGTTTTCATTAGCTAAGGGATACTACGGCTTTCTCGGACAGTGAGAAAAGAATAATATATATAATGTAATAAAATATCCGCAATACTTCCGCGAAAGTAGATGTAGAATTTTATGCGGAAGTTCCGCACTTGCAGATGTGGGTGTGGAGCTCCGTTACATCCCTAGCCCCTTCCTGCCAAAGTCCTTAGCGAGAAATGCCTCATACATGTACTGAACGCAGTAATGAGTTGTGCCTTCATCCAAATCATTACGTAAACCAAGTTGCCGACTACAACCAGCTAATATAATATGCTTCAAGTTTGTCAATTTCCCAGAAGAGGCTACACATACAATAAAAGAAAGACCTCGTCAAGCTAGGTCATTTTAATGGGTTCTGATGATCTACACGAACGAATGCAGCAACTTGTTCTTTCCGGTTGCTTCAGGAGCCTTCGCCAGGTGTTCGCCACCCGCTGCGACCATGCTCAGCGTGCCGAAGAACGCGAACACCACCAGCACCCAGTACATGTTCACCACTGCGAAACACACACGACATCAGTACAAGACAAAGCAAAACAACACCACCAGCACCCAGTACATGTTCAGCACTGCCAACACACTCACGACATCAGTACAAGACAAAGCAAAACAACACCACCAGCATCCAGTACGTGTTCAGCACTACCAAACACACCACGATATCAGTACAAGACAAAGCAAAACAACAACACCAGTAACAAGTAGATGTTCACCAATCCCAAACACACACATCAGTACAAGACAAAGCAAAACAACACCACCAGCACCCAGTACATGTTCAGCACTGCCAAACACACCACGACATCAGTACAAGACAAAGCAAAACAACACCACCACCACGCAGTACATGTTCAGCACTGCCAAACACACCACGTCATCAGTACAAGACAAAGCAAAACAACACGACCAGCAGCCAGTACATATTCACCACTGCAAAACACACACGACATCAGTAAAAGCCAAAGCAAAACAACACGACCAGCAGCCAGTACATATTCACCACTGCCAAACACACACGACATCAGTACAAGAAAAAGCAAAACAACACCACCAGCAGCCAGTACATATTCACCAATGCCAAACACACACGACATCAGTACAAGACAAAGCAAAATATTACCACAAGTACCCAGTACATGTTCACCACTGCCAAACACACACGACATCAGTACAATGCAAAGCAAAACGACACCACCAGCACGCAGTACATGTTCAGCACTGCCAAACACACCACGACATCAGTAAAAGCCAAAGCAAAACGACACCACCAGCACGCAGTATATATTCACCACTGCCAAACACACACGACATCAGTACAAGACAAAGCAAAACAACACCACCAGCAGCCAGTACATATTCACCACTGCCAAACACACACGACATCAGTACAAGACAAAGCAAAATATTACCACAAGTACCCAGTACATGTTAACCACTGCCAAACACACACGACATCAGTACAATGCAAAGCAAAACGACACCACCAGCACGCAGTATATATTCACCACTGCCAAACACACACGACATCAGTACAAGACAAAGCAAAACAACACCACCAGCAGCCAGTACATATTCACCACTGCCAAACACACACGACATCAGTACAAGACAAAGCAACATATTACCACCAGTACCCAGTACATGTTAACCACTGCCAAACACACACGACATCAGTACAATGCAAAGCAAAACGACACCACCAGCACGCAGTACATGTTCAGCACTGCCAAACACACCACGACATCAGTAAAAGCCAAAGCAAAACGACACCACCAGCACGCAGTATATATTCACCACTGCCAAACACACACGACATCAGTACAAGACAAAGCAAAACAACACCACCAGCAGCCAGTACATATTCACCACTGCCAAACACACACGACATCAGTACAAGACAAAGCAAAACAACACCACCAGCAGCCAGTACATATTCACCACTGCCAAACACACACGACATCAGTACAAGACAAAGCAAAATATTACCACAAGTACCCAGTACATGTTCACCACTGCCAAACACACACGACATCAGTACAATGCAAAGCAAAACGACACCACCAGCACGCAGTACATGTTCAGCACTGCCAAACACACCACGACATCAGTAAAAGCCAAAGCAAAACGACACCACCAGCACGCAGTATATATTCACCACTGCCAAACACACACGACATCAGTACAAGACAAAGCAAAACAACACCACCAGCAGCCAGTACATATTCACCACTGCCAAACACACACGACATCAGTACAAGACAAAGCAAAACAACACCACCAGCAGCCAGTACATATTCACCACTGCCAAACACACACGACATCAGTACAAGAAAAAGCAAAACAACACCACCAGCAGCCAGTACATATTCACCACTGCCAAACACACACGACATCAGTACAAGACAAAGCAAAACAACACCACCAGCAGCCAGTACATATTCACCACTGCCAAACACACACGACATCAGTACAAGACAAAGCAAAACAACACCACCAGCAGCCAGTACATATTCACCACTGCCAAACACACCACGACATCAGTACAAGAAAAAGCAAAACAACACCACCAGCAGCCAGTACATATTCACCACTGCCAAACACACACGACATCAGTACAAGACAAAGCAAAATATTACCACAAGTACCCAGTACATGTTCACCACTGCCAAACACACACGACATCAGTACAATGCAAAGCAAAACGACACCACCAGCACGCAGTACATGTTCAGCACTGCCAAACACACCACGACATCAGTAAAAGCCAAAGCAAAACGACACCACCAGCACGCAGTATATATTCACCACTGCCAAACACACACGACATCAGTACAAGACAAAGCAAAACAACACCACCAGCAGCCAGTACATATTCACCACTGCCAAACACACACGACATCAGTACAAGACAAAGCAACATATTACCACCAGTACCCAGTACATGTTCACCACTGCCAAACACACACGACATCAGTACAATGCAAAGCAAAACGACACCACCAGCACGCAGTACATGTTCAGCACTGCCAAACACACCACGACATCAGTAAAAGCCAAAGCAAAACGACACCACCAGCACGCAGTATATATTCACCACTGCCAAACACACACGACATCAGTACAAGACAAAGCAAAACAACACCACCAGCAGCCAGTACATATTCACCACTGCCAAACACACACGACATCAGTACAAGACAAAGCAAAACAACACCACCAGCAGCCAGTACATATTCACCACTGCCAAACACACACGACATCAGTACAAGACAAAGCAACATATTACCACCAGTACCCAGTACATGTTCACCACTGCCAAACACACCACGACATCAGTATAAGACAAAGCAAAACAACACCACCAGCAGCCAGTACATATTCACCACTGCCAAATACACCACGACATCAGTACAAGTCTAAGCAAAACAATACCAGCAGCACCCAGTACATGTTCACCACTGCCAAACAAACACAACATCAGTACAAGACCAAGAAAATCAACACGACCAGCAGCCAGTACATATTCACCACTGCCAAACACACACGACATCAGTACAAGACAAAACAAAACAACACCACCAACACCCAGTACATGTTCACCACTGCCAAACACACCACGACATCAGTACAAGTCTAAGCAAAACAATACCAGCAGCACCCAGTACATGTTCACCACTGCCAAACACACACAACATCAGTACAAGACCAAGAAAAACAACACGACCAGCAGCCAGTACATATTCACCACTGCCAAACACACACGACATCAGTACAAGACAAAGCAAAACAACACCACCAGCAGCCAGTACATATTCACCACTGCCAAACACATCACGACATCAGTACAAGTCTAAGCAAAACAACACCACCAGCAGCCAGTACATATTCACCACTGCCAAACACACCACGACATCGGTACAAGTCTAAGCAAAACAACACCACCAGCAGCCAGTACATATTCACCACTGCCAAAAACACCACGACATCAGTACAAGTCTAAGCAAAACAATACCAGCAGCACCCAGTACATGTTCACCACAGTTAAACACACACAATATCAGTACAAGACCAAAAAAAAAACAACACGACCAGCAGCCAGTACATATTCACCACTGCCAAACACACACGACATCAGTACAAGACAAAGCAAAACATCACCACCAGCAGCCAGTACATATTCACCACTGCCAAACACACACGACATCAGTACAAGACAAAGCAAAACAACACCACCAGCAGCCAGTACATATTCACCACTGCCAAACACACCACGAAATCAGTACAAGTCTAAGCAAAACAACACCACCAGCAGCCAGTACATATTCACCACTGCCAAACACACACGACATCAGTACAAGTCTAAGCAAAACAATACCAGCAGCACCCAGTACATGTTCACCACTGCCAAACACACACAACATCAGTACAAGACCAAGAAAAACAACACGACCAACAGCCAGTACATATTCACCACCGCCAAACACACACGACATCAGTACAAGACAAAGCAAAACAACACCACCATCAGCCAGTACATATTCACCACTGCCAAACACACACGACATCAGTACAAGACAAAGCAAAACAACACCACCAGCAGCCAGTACATATTCACCACTGCCAAACACACACGACATCAGTACAAGTCTAAGCAAAACAACACCACCAGTAACCAGTAGATATTCACCAATCCGAAATACACACGACATCAGTACAAGACAAAGCAAAACTACACCACCAGCACCCAGTGCATGTTCACCACTGCCAAACACACACATCAGTACAAGACAATGCAAAACAATATCACCAGCTTTGATTGTTACATATGGCATAATAAACTGAGATTGAATCTAGTTTATTTATCGCTGATATAGCTTGTTATTACATAGCTAAAACTACTTTTAATAACAGCCATATTATACAGGGTGTTAAAAAAAGTATGAAATAATTTAGGAGTTGAGAGTATGTATCAAAATAAGACAATACTTTGTGTTAAAAAGAGTGGGCTGACAACACAAACTTTAGTAGTTAGCAGTAGGCATGTACTTTCAAGCACTCCTTCAAATTGTCGTGTTTTGGGCCACCATACACTGAGCAAGTCCTATTAACTCCGCGTCTCAATGTTTATCTAACATATCTGTGTTGTTTTGACGCATACTACCACGTCCTGGTATGCTTCAAATTCTCGTTGAATATCCTCTCATAGACTCATCCGACCTGGCAGTTCGACCCGACTATAGAGGTCGCCTTCCTATGCGTCTTGCTGGACAGTTCAGTTTATATAAGAACAAAATAAATCGATTTAAATATATTGCGTGGTCGAGTGCAGTGTGTACGTAGGGACTGCTATTGCGATATATGCTGTATTTTAAAAGAAGCTGAGGGAAGCTATAAGGGTGAGGGAGACTAAGACAGCGCACAAAAGAAGAGTCTTTGCACTAGAGTACTGCAGTTTATCTATTTTCTTTTCAACTAGTGTAAGCCAGTGACTGTTTTTTCGTATCGTCAGGGATCTAGATTAGTTCCAGCTTTTAGGGTTAAAGATTATGACAGGTTGACCTGCTCTGGCCAAATACGAACTAGACTTGTGTTTCACCCTTAGAGTGAACAAAGTCACTTGAACTTGAAGCACTCAGAAGTATTCATAAATGTAGGTGTTAAACACGACCAGGGACGATCGAACTATCGTATAATTGTTTCACAGGTCGCATACTTGAACTTGCTGAAATACAAACTTGACTTGTATTTGACCCTAAAACTTCACTCTGCAAAATTTGAATAATTCCTGTTTGCTTCGAAAGAATCATGTTGTTTTTAATGAGGCTGGGAAAACATTCATAATGTAATCTTTGTTCACAGTGTCTATAATCCGGCCAGAGAACTTAATACAGATTCCAGATTATTAAACAGTTGACCAACTCCGAAGAAATCAACCGCCAGAATAGTAGAGTTAGTAACATATTTGGTCTGATGTTACTTTAAATAACCTAATAACTCACGTACAGTGAACATGAACAAAGGCCTTTAACGAAAGTGGTCAGTAAAATACGAAGAAAGTAAATAAACTGTAGTGTATAATCTTTGGTGAAGCAGCAATATTAGCGAAAGTTTTAATTAAATTGAAATTTAGCCAAGGCCAGAATAACAACTGGTACTCGTGGTTACAGCACAGACCATGATTACAGTTTTTTATGTTGCTTTAATTAGCAACATTTTACTTAAAAGCAGTTCCACGTCTTCTCAACTGTAAAGTTTATCGATTTTTTTAACTATGAAACACTACGAAAAACAAACTTAATGAATATATTATGGAAATTAATTTAGTAGCAGTCGCTTAGCTATTGAATTGTGGACATAACGATGAATTTCTTCTAATGATACCTCTGGTCGCTGTTAATTTGCGAGTGAAGGCTGACATGTCGGGGGCTTACAGTCATAATGACGTATCTACAAAATGTGTGTTTTGAGAAAAAGGGAAAAGAAGTTTTGCATCTTTTGAAACACTACCATTGTTACCATCTAACGTTAAGCCGCTTTTAGCTGTGATACCTCATGGTCCTTAGAATGTATTCACATAATTCCAACAATTTATAATCTGTAACAATAGGTACTACAGAGCAAAAGAGTGAACGATGTCGCAGATACGTTGTTTTGACTTTAAATATCTTGGTGGTCTGGGTAGTTACGTCCTATAGAGTTGTAATTACAAAACCAAACAATGCACTCTTTAAAAAAAAATATTTTGTTTTAATTTTGATTAAGACTATTAAACAATTTATTTTAGACATTTTAAAGTATTTCACAGTGCTTCACGAGTTACATGGGACATAATTAGGCCGTCTTTCGTCTTTAAACACTGCATAAATATAATTGCAATAATAAAATGGCAAAAAAACATGAGAATCCCAACACACATATTTATAAAATTGTCAGTGAGAGAGTTGTAAAAACCCAAAACCTTAATTATATATATTATCGCCATCAGCACTCGTTTCTGTTCCTTCGTCAGCTGCAGTAGGTTTACCTACTATTAATGACTTGTAAAAGAGGTGATACTGCTCGGGTATGATTCCCATATTGCTCAGATCTAGGAGGTCCTTGAGCTTATATTTGTGAATTGGAATTGGAGATGAATACGCTGGCTTAAGTGTGAAAGATTCTTGCAGCCTTGTGTTAGTTCTGCGGGATAATCGAGTCTTTTAAATTCTTCAGTAGTGTGTTTGTATTTAAAGTAAATACACTCAGCCTGCTTTCAATACCGTAAACAAAACACTACTGTATCTTCAGCCAATTGACATTATTTTCGTCACTATCAACATTTCTGTATTTTATCATGAAGCGTCTCAGTTCTGGGAAATTTAATACATCATTCTGCTGAACTTCAATGACATGATATTTTTATTTGTCATTCTCATGGCAGTGAACCATCCTGATGCATCAAAGATACCCAACAGTTTTTTCTCTCTATCGAGGCATGAACAGTCACACTCCATTTGCGAGTGACTTAGCTCAAGAAACATGTGATTTGGGATATCAAGGTGCTTAACAGCATACAGGAACATACCAGACACATTTGCATTTCTATTTTGCCCTCCCCCAATATCAGAAAAGAAGTTCCAATCTTTCCCATCTGCATTTTGTTCTAAATAATTGAATAAGCATGAAGAAATTTCTCTAGATCCACATTTGGCGGTCCTTTCACTCCACATGCCAAATGCAGCTTCTCTTGAAGTTGTATTGTATATGGTTAGGTTGTAGCTTTAGCATTTGTCTTTGGAAAGTAGCAGGCAGCTTCTACATTAAATTAAGCTAAATGAGTTTTCCTTGTTGCAGCTTCCATCTTGATGTGGTCTTTCAGAGCCCTTGCTAACACTTACGAGATATACGAGCATTCTGTTCTGAACGGTGAATTTCTTTCTCTGACATTCATGTGAGAGAATCTGTAACACGTATCACACAAATCATTTTTAGGTATATGTAAAGATAGATTAAATTCTGTCTTAGATATTAGTCGAAAATAAGATTCCTTTTCAGGGGTTCCGTTGTCGTTTTTGCAAGTTTCCACATCCATTTCGTACATTTTTCGAAGATTTAAATCATGTAGGAATCCTTCCTAGCATAATATGAAGGGAGTTTTGGAACGCTTATAATGTGAGATCCAATTCTTTCTTTGACAGCATCTGATGTAGCTACTGCTGGTTTGTGACGTCCTCTTTCATCTATGGAAATGATATTGTGCTCATGTTGTGCTCATTCCTTTTTAACAGAACCTGGCGTATGAATGATTCAGTCTAATCAAATGTTGTAAGAAAGAATGATTGGCAAACCTGAAACTTTGCATAATTTTTGGTTAGAAAGTATTAATTTGTAAATTTCTCCAGGACGAGCCCTCGAAGTCCTAGTACTTTGCTTATCCATCTTTTCTAAAAGAGAACTGACGTACAAACGCTGCCTGTTTATATCACCTAGATTCCAAAATTATTGGTGCATTTTTAATCTGTCAGCCTCAGTAAAATTAAAGCTGCACTTTCTCGAGCACTTTGAACAATCTTTTGTTTTAACTGACCGCCCAGGAACATATTTGCCTTTGCAAGAATAATACGGTTCCCCAGAATGCCGTTTAATTTTTCTATCAATTTTCTTCCATTTCTCAGGCTCAGCCACTCGTCTGCGTTTCACTTTTATCTCATTCTCTACTTCAATGTTTTCACTTACGAGCAGGTCTGTACTATTATTGCCAGTTTTAGGTCCATCATCACCTAAAAATCCGAACTGATTGGTTCTTACTTGTAAGAAAACAATTTGATTGTCAATATCGATTGTTTGTGCTTCAATATCTGGCCGAGGTGGAATATTTAAAGATTTCTGAAGAAATGATAGAGGGCGATGTGGAAAAAAATAAACAATGATTTACCTAGGGAATGTTATGAAGAATCGAATAATGAATAACAACTGTTAATAATTTATGACGTGTGCATTAAATTAAGGTAAAAGCACTCATATCCGACAAATTTTTGTACAAGAAATCCTACTCGCAGCGTTTTTCCTTTATATCTGGAGATACGCTCATTTGTCACTGAACAATACAGTACTGTAAAGGGAGCCGAAATGACGCAAAAGGCAATACGTCATTTTCACAATAAACAGTAAAGTGAAATTGTAGATACGCTACACATTTTCTCTGGAACGGTTAAAGATAGGAGTCCCAGTGTTTTTCCATTGTATTGATTGGTTCTTCACAATAATAGTGGTCTAAATATGTCAAAATGGCCAATTTTGTAGATACGCTATTATGACTCTAAGCCCCTGATGCGACATCGTCCTCCAGCCAACATCTGTCGAGGTGAGTGAGTGAGCTTAGGAAGTTATTTAGTGGATTATCGATGGACTGGACTGAACATTAAATTAAAAACGATTTATGAAAGTGTCAAATGAGAGCTGCCGCGGCCATGTTTGTTAGTAACATCTGGATGTTCCGGCAATGACGAGTTATTCATTTTCCTGTCTAGGTTTTCGACCAGGAATGCTCCAGACTTCGACAGAGATATTATATCAAAGAGCGCCAACCGTCAGAGAGTACTAGCCGTGGTCTTCGTGCACACTATGAAACATGAGGACACGAGGCTGCCGTGGAGAGAAGACCAGTGGCGGTCTCGACGAGCGAAGAAACCAGCAAAAATTTTAAGAAAACAAACAACTCAATGAAGACGGCGACCCAGTACTCTGTGAACCTTGGCACATGTTACTATGTAAACAAATATAGAATCTGTGCCGAAGGCTGCAGCATATCACTGAATGATTAGAGAGGATATTCCCAGAAATTCCAGTTACTTATATAAGAATGTTTTCTTGAGAAATAATCCTTGGTGCGGCTAAAGCATCGCATGCCATCTATGCCGAAATTCCGGCTTGTGCCTCATGCAAGTGGATAACACTACAAAACTTTTATTTGCACGAAGTAAATAAAGGCGCGCTTATTGCACTCACCCACGTAGCGAGGTAAGCCGGAATCTTGTAACTTGGCGACTCGTCTCAGGACTGAGATAATGTCTCTGAGTGTGTTGGGAAAGGTACCGTGAGGGAAGGGAGAGGATATATTTATCCGGACAACCTCTCCAGGGCTACTAACTTCACCGACCTTCAACAATGTCAGACGTCTTCACTCGGTATTCACTGAAGAGAGATTTCGGGTTGCGCACACCCAATCTGATAACAATCAGAACATTCCCTCCACATGTGTAGTGAAAGTACTCACGACAGTAGAGTGTGACGAATACCAGGAGCACGGGGTCGTAGGGCTGCAGCGCGGGGGAGTACTCGTCGAAGTACGTCTTCACCATCAGCGCCATGTCGGCCACCAGCAGCGGCCAGTGGCAGTACAGCCACGGCAGCAGCATCTTGTGCCACCTCTGACAACACAACACAACACAATACAAGCAACAGACAAGCACGGGGTCGTAGGGCTGCAGCGCGGGGGAGTACTCGTCGAAGTACGTCTTCACCATCAGCGCCATGTCGCCCACCAGCAGCGGCCAGTGGCAGTACAGCCACGGCAGCAGCATCTTGTGCCACCTCTGACAAAACAACACAACACAATACAAGCAACAGGCAAGCACGGGGTCGTAGGGCTGTAGCGTGGGGGAGTACTCGTCGAAGTATGTCTTCACCATCAGCGCCATGTCGCCCACCAGCAAGAGGCCAGTGGCAGTACAGCCACGGCAGCAGCATCTTGTGCCACCTCTGACAACACAACACAACACAATACAAGCAACAGACAAGCACGGGGTCGTAGGGCTGCAGCGCGGGGGAGTACTCGTCGAAGTACGTCTTCACCATCAGCGCCATGTCGCCCACCAGCAGCGGCCAGTGGCAGTACAGCCACGGCAGCAGCATCTTGTGCCACCTCTGACAACACAACACAACACAATACAAGCAACAGGCAAGCACGGGGTCGTAGGGCTGTAGCGTGGGAGAGTACTCGTCGAAGTATGTCTTCACCATCAGCGCCATGTCGCCCACCAGCAGCGGCCAGTGGCAGTACAGCCACGGCAGCAGCATCTTGTGCCACCTCTGACAACACAACACAACACAATACAAGCAACAGGCAAGCACGGGGTCGTAGGGCTGTAGCGTGGGGGTAAACTCGTCGAAGTATGTCTTCACCATCAGCGCCATGTCGCCCACCAGCAGCGGCCAGTGGCAGTACAGCCACGGCAGCAGCATCTTGTGCCACCTCTGACAACACAACACAACACAATACAAGCAACAGACAAGCACGGGGTCGTAGGGCTGCAGCGCGGGTGAGTACTCGTCGAAGTACGTCTTCACCATCAGCGCCATGTCGCCCACCAGCAGCGGCCAGTGGCAGTACAGCCACGGCAGCAGCATCTTGTGCCACCTCTGACAACACAACACAACACAATACAAGCAACCGGCAAGCACGGGGTCGTAGGGTTGTAGCGTGGGGGAGTACTCGTCGAAGTACGTCTTCACAATCAGCGCCATGTCGCCCACCAGCAGCGGCCAGTGGCAGTACAGCCACGGCAGCAGCATCTTGTGCCACCTCTGACAACACAACACAACACAATACAAGCAACAGGCAAGCACGGGGTCGTAGAGCTGTAGCGTGGGGGAGTACTCGTCGAAGTATGTCTTCACCATCAGCGCCATGTCGCCCACCAGCAGCGCCCAGTGGCAGTACACCCACGGCAGCAGCATCTTGTGCCACCTCTGACAACACAACACAACACAATACAAGCAACAGGCAAGCACGGGGTCGTAGGGCTGTAGCGTGGGGGAGTACTCGTCGAAGTATGTCTTCACCATCAGCGCCATGTCGCCCACCAGCAGCGGCCAGTGGCAGTACAGCCACGGCAGCAGCATCTTGTGCCACCTCTGACAACACAACACAACACAATACAAGCAACAGGCAAGCACGGGGTCGTAGGGCTGTAGCGTGGGGGAGTACTCGTCGAAGTATGTCTTCACCATCAGCGCCATGTCGCCCACCAGCAGCGGCCAGTGGCAGTACAGCCACGGCAGCAGCATCTTGTGCCACCTCTGACAACACAACACAACACAATACAAGCAACAGGCAAGCACGGGTTCGTAGGGCTGCAGCGCGGGGGAGTACTCGTCGAAGTATGTCTTCACCATCAGCGCCATGTCGCCCACCAGCAGCGGCCAGTGGCAGTACAGCCACGGCAGCAGCATCTTGTGCCACCTCTGACAACACAACACAACACAATACAGCAACAGCAAGCACGGGTCGTAGGGCTGTAGCGTGGGGGAGTACTCGTCGAAGTATGTCTTCACCATCAGCGCCATGTCGCCCACCAGCAGCGGCCAGTGGCAGTACAGCCACGGCAGCAGCATCTTGTGCCACCTCTGACAACACAACACAACACAATACAAGCAACAGGCAAGCACGGGGTCGTAGGGCTGCAGCGTGGGGGAGTACTCGTCGAAGTATGTCTTCACCATCAGCGCCATGTCGCCCACCAGCAGCGGCCAGTGGCAGTGACAACACAACACAACACAATACAAGCAACAGGCAAGCACGGGGTCGTAGGGCTGCAGAGCGGGGGAGTACTCGTCGAAGTATGTCTTCACCATCAGCGCCATGTCGCCCACCAGCAGCGGCCAGTGGCAGTACAGCCACGGCAGCAGCATCTTGTGCCACCTCTGACAACACAACACAACACAATACAAGCAACAGACAACGCACGGGGTTCGTAGGGCGCCAGCGTGGGGGAGTACTCGTCGAAGTACGTCTTCACCATCAGCGCCATGTCGCCCACCAGCAGCGGCCAGTGGCAGTACAGCCACGGCAGCAGCATCTTTGTGCCACCTCTGACAACACAACACAACACAATACAAGCAACAGGCAAGCACGGGGTCGTAGGGCTGTAGCGTGGGGGAGTACTCGTCGAAGTATGTCTTCACCATCAGCGCCATGTCGCCCACCAGCAGCGGCCAGTGGCAGTACAGCCACGGCAGCAGCATCTTGTGCCACCTCTGACAACACAACACAACACAATACAAGCAACAGGCAAGCACGGGTCGTAGGGCTGTAGCGTGGGGAGTACTCGTCGAAGTATGTCTTCACCATCAGCGCCATGTCGCCCACCAGCAGCGGCCACGTGGCAGTACAGCCACGGCAGCAGCATCTTGTGCCACCCTCTGACAACACAACACAACACAATACAAGCAACAGGCAAGCACGGGGTCGTAGGGCTGTAGCGTGGGGGAGTACTCGTCGAAGTATGTCTTCACCATCATGCGCCATGTCGCCCACCAGCAGCGGCCAGTGGCATACAGCCACGGCAGCAGCATCTTGTGCCACCTCTGACAACACAACACAACACAATACAAGCAACAGCATAGCACTGGGGTCGTAGGCGTGCAGCGTGGGGGAGTACTCGTCGAATTGTATCGTCTCACCATCAGCGCCATGTCGCCCACCAGCAGTCGGCCAGTGGCCAGTACAGCCACGGCAGCAGCATCTTGTGCCACCTCTTGACAACACAAACAACCAATACAAGCAACAGCAAGCCGGGGGTCGTAGGGCTGTAGCGTGGGGAGTACTCGTCGAATATGTCTTCACCATCAGCGCCATGTCGCCCACCAGCAGCGGCCAGTGGCAGTACAGCCACGGCAGCAGCATCTTGTGCACCTCTGACAAAACAACACAACACAATACAAGCACAGGCAAGCACGGGTCGTAGGGCTGTAGCGTGGGGGAGTACTCGTCGAAGTATGTCTTCACCATCAGCGCCATGTCGCCCACCAGCAGCGCCCAGTGGCAGTACAGCCACGGCAGCAGCATCTTGTGCCACCTCTGACACACAACACAACACAATACAAGCAACAGGCAAGCACGGGGTCGTAGGGCTGTAGCGTGGGGGAGTACTCGTCGAAGTATGTCTTCACCATCTGCGCCATGTCGCCCACCAGCAGCGGCAGTGGCAGTACAGCCACGCAGCGCATCTTGTGCCACCTCTGACAACACAACACAACACAATACAAGCAACAGGCAAGCACGGGGTCGTAGGGTTGTAGCGTGGGGGAGTAATCGTCGAAGTATGTCTTCACCATCAGCGCCATGTCGCCCACCAGCAGCGGCCAGTGGCAGTACAGCCACGGCAGCAGCATCTGTGCCACCTCTGACAACACAACACAACACAATACAAGCAACAGATAAGCTGGGGTCGTAGGGCTGCAGCGTGGGGGAGTACTCGTCGAAGTACGTCTTCACCATCAGCGCCATGTCGCCCACCAGCAGTGGCCAGTGGCAGTACAGCCACGGCATCAGCATCTTGTGCACCTCTGACAACAAACACAACACAATACAAGCAACAGGCAAGCACGGGGTCGAAGGGCTGTAGCGTGGGGGAGTACTCGTCGAAGTATGTCTTCACCATCTGCGCCATGTCGCCTACCAGCAGCGGCCAGTGGCAGTACAGCCACGGCAGCAGCATCTTGTGCCACCTCTGACAACACAACAACACAATACAAGCAACAGGCATGCACGGGGTCGTAGGGCTGTAGCGTGGGGGGAGTACTCGTCGAAGTATGTCTTCACCATCAGCGCCATGTCGCCCACCAGCAGCGGCCAGTGGCAGTACAGCCACGGCAGCAGCATCTTGTGCACCTCTGACAACACAACACAACACAATACAAGCAACAGGCAAGCACGGGGTCGTAGGGCTGTAGCGCGGGGGAGTACTCGTCGAAGTATGTCTTC
>JARYHS010005557.1:5347195-5386498 GCA_031002005.1 Vandiemenella viatica | reverse complement strand
TCATCGCACGCCGAGGAGGTCGTGCTCGCCGCTATCTCGACACTCGATGAGAGAACAAACCATTATGTGTTTACCTCGCCGCCTAGCGCGCTGCTGGAGGTCTGCTTGGCTGAGCTATGTCAAGGTGTCGCGATCCAGCTTCTACACTTGACTATGCAAGCAGAGGCGGCCCTAGCAAGTTTTCCAGGTGGTGGGAAATCTCCTTGTGGCGCCCCCAAATGTTTAAGTGCTCACTCGAGCAAAGCCGAGTGGCACAGTCTTTATATATTAATAATAACTCAAACCCCAGAAACATTAGGATAGCAGCGGTGCAAATGGGAAACAACTGTAAAAAGGAACAATATATGTTTGAAAAAGTTTATTTAAAAAAACTGTGTTGTACACAAAGCTTGCATCACGTAACTGTCAAATTTCACATAGTTTTAATATTTTTTTAACAAATGAATAAGGAAATAAAATCATAACTAAAAGACCTAGAATGCCATCTTCCTCGTTTTTGTCCTTGGACAATATTATTTTCTACTGAAAAAATTGCAAGATCTGGCAGTTTATCTAGAGTCTGAGCTTTGATGATGATAAATTTTAATTTACTGAAATGTTGTTCTTCTATAGCGACAGTTACAAGTGTGGTTGGCAAAATTCGAAGTGGTGTCTACTCATTCGGAAATATATCCCACCAAACATTTTGTTCCTAAATTGAACTTTTATTGGTTCTGCTGATTCAAGCCCCATCAACAATAATTTCAGTTAGAAAGTTTCTCAACCAACTCACAACCGGATATGTCACATTTTTCTCCATCAGTTAAACTTATTTCTAAATCTGCACAGAATTATTCCAATTCTGACTTATCAGGAATTGTTTTGATAATATGTAAGAACGACACTGTATCATTAAATCTAGATAGTTGCTTAGAATATTTTACTTGAAACAATGTATTATACCAAATCACGGTTGAAACTATGAACTCAAATTGCTCCATAATCTGGCTCAGGGACAAGAAACTCTGTTGCTGCAGCTGAATAATTCGTTTCCAGAAGGGCGTCACGAACTGAAGAGTAGTGATAACGAAATGCAGCGAGGCAGAAACTCAATTCTCAAAAACAAGTTTCGCCAAAATTTTTTTGGCGATAGTCCTTCTAAGTGCTTGGATACCACTTCCTATCGCTTTGTTGATCAAGAGATAGAACAAATACTTTCAAAATCCGGACAAGGAAACCGATTTAATAGATGTTTTGGCGGCACCTGCTATTACCAAATTTAATGACAGCTACATGGATTAATAAATGCTCGAAGATATTGGTTGAGAATTCTGCTTTGGACACCTTCGATTCCTCCTACCATATTTAATTTAATTTAATTTTAATTGCAATGGAGCACACACTCCGGTGGCAATTTCCCTACACACCCATCTTCCCCCTATCCTGCGCCCACCTGCATTTGCCCTCTACAAATTTTAACTTTAAATTCTTTTTAACGGTTTCGAAAAGTTATTCATCATTCCCCTTGGTAAATCATTCCAATCCTGACACCCTTACCTAAAAACGAAAATCTTCTCACACCCTTGTGCCTGAAATCGAGTGCGAGATTGTGGTCATGTCATCTTTTCCCTTCCATGAACTAACCTACTGCAATATCTTTCTATGCCTCATCGCCAGTATACGCCCTCATCATCCCCCTCCTGTCTTGCAATGAATCCCATTCCAGCTCCTTTATGATATCCGTCACCGATTGCATTCTGCAATAATTTCCAGAAACAAATCTAGCAGCCCGTCTTTGCACCTTCTCCAACTCCTGTATTTGATACTCAAAATGTGGGTCCCATACTACACTACCATATTCGAGCAATTGTCTGACCAAAGTTTTGTAACCCAATTCCTTTACTTCTCTCGTGCAGCCCCTCATCACTCTCTCCAACAAGTGCAGGATTTTGAAACCTTTTCCTACCACCTGTCCAATGTGTTCTGCCCAGTTAAGCTTGTTATCAAATGTAATGCCAACATATTTACATTTTAAGTCTTCAGCAAGCAATTCTTTCCCCACCTTATATTCTTAATTAACCTTTTGTTTTTATTTGTGTATCTAATAAGCTGACTCTTCTTTGCATTTATCTCCATCCCATGTTTACCAACCCAACTAGATATCCTGTCCAGATCACCCCGCCACTTTCTTTGCTGTTATTAAGTCTTTGTTTAGTTGTTTCAAACATGGAGGAAGGAATATATGGAGACGAGATAACGCGAAATCCGTGAAACCTCGTGAAAAAACTGTGCCTGCGCGGCGGACATCGTAGGAGTACCAAAACATTGGGCTGTTTGCACTGTGTCAGCTGCTGAGAATATTCATTTTCTAATATTCTAAAGTTTTCTATAATGCCAAGTTGTGATGCATATGGTTGCACAAACAGACGAGATAGTAAAAAACCTGGAATAGCGTTTCATAACTAAGTCACATTGTAACTATCGTTCTTGAAGTATCTGACAGACAACCGCAACATTAGTGCCATTCGCTATAAATTTATTCATTGCTCTCAATAGGATCATATTATTCTCAAATTTTTGTTGGTGTAGTGTAGACAATTAGCATATGTTACTATTTTGCACCTGAAAAGCTAGCCTTATTGTAGACAAATGTTGGAAATTTAATTTAAACGGGTCATGTTTACATCGCGACACAGTGAATATGGTATTCTGTATGCATTACTTACGTTTTAAGTTTACACTGAAATTGCACGATGAAATTAATCGTGATAATTTGTGCTGTGCGAACTACTAAACGTGATGAAATAAACTTTGTTGACGGAAATGTAGTTCGCGATGCATTTCTTGTGTTTAGATGTGTCTACATAGTTTGGTTGGGAACTGCACCACTTTCGGTACCTGTGAAATACTTGTACTAACCTGTTGAAATTTACACCATTCGCTTCGTTATGATGTCCTCTTCACGTTTTGCGATCATGTAAACTGCAAAAGTCGCCGTATTTCAACCTAACCACGATTTATATGATAAAACTAAACTGTTTAGGTTGAAATGATCCCTGTACCGATAATTTTTATGTTATTTTTGCAGTGCTGATAGCATTTAGCAGTTGCTCAGCCCATCATATTTCGGCATTTTTAATTAAATTCCTGGCGACTTTTGCGGTTTACATGATCGCAAAACGTGAAGAGGACATCATAACTAAACGAATGGTGTAAATTTCAACAGGTTAGTACAAGTATTTCGCAGGTACCGAAAGTGGTGCAGTTCCCTTTGGTTTTGTTGCGGCAATTGTAAAGGAAATGTTGGCAGGTTGAAATGCGGTGTATACCAGAAGAGAACAAACAATTTATTTATTATTAGCTGTTAGCTTCTGATTTTTGAATGTACTGATTTTTCTAGCAAAATTATATAGGCCACTACCCGTTCAATATCTTCTAAGCTCAGAAACTATGAGGTTTTATGAAGTATTAATTTTTTTTAAAGCTCTAAACATTGACTTACGCTTTTTTTTTTAAATTTCATATATGACTTGTTTCTGTTTGTAAATATGTCTACAAGTATATTTCTAGATTTTGAAATTTTTCTTGTCAATTACTGTAATAGAATGTGAAAATACAACCTATTTGAACATCAACTAAAATTTAAGGACTGTATAAATAAACAGTTTGTTATTCAAGTTAAAAATAGTTACCTGCTCATTAAGTTACGTCCGAATTCATCATCAAATATGGATATGGCGATAGTTTTCTTCTGGTCCAGGCCGCATTTCAACCTAACCACGTCAATTTTAAGGTACAATATCTCGAGAACTAAGCGAGATATCAAAAAATTTTATTCTTTACTTTGAGTTTCCCTCATCGAGTTACATAAGAATTCGTCATCAAATTGCGGCGCCACGGTTATAGTTGAATCCCCTCATAACCTAACAACCTCACTTTTGAGACAGTATATCTCGCGAACTAAGCGAGATATCGAAAAATTTTATTGTTTATTTTCGATTTGTATCGTCGTGTTACATAAGAATCTATCACCAAATTTGACTTTGGGGACACGTTTCTTCTGAATTTCAACCAAAAACTCCACTCTTTTGAGACAGTATATCTCGAGAACTAAGCACGATATCAAAAAATTTTATTCGTCATTTTTGATGTGTCTCGTCGAGGTACATAATAATCCATCATCAAATTGCACTGCCACGGTTGTCTTATGATTCCCTTGAGGTTTTTGTGCATATTTCCGTGTTTCTCTGGTCAAGCAATATGGCGGCCTCCCCTCCCCACTTGTCTCCACCCGGTTTCACTCCAGTATGTGGCGAAGGTCCCTTGCGTCGTCTCCATATATTCCTTCCTCCATCTTTTAAATATCCCCTACTACCCTGCTATCTCTTAACTCTGTTCTCTTCATACCAACCTCTTCGATCCACTGTCATATCACTCATGGAGGAAGGATTATATGGAGACGAGATAACGCGAAATCCGTGAAACTTCGTGAAAAAACTGTGCCTGCGTGGCGGACATCGTAGGAGTACCAAAACATTGGGCTGTTTGCACTGTGTCAGCTGCTGAGAATATTTCATTTTCTAATATTCTAAAGTTTTCTATAATGCCAAGTTGTGATGCATGTGATTGCACAAACGGACGAGATAGGAAAAAACCTGGAATAGCGTTTCATAAGTAAGTCACATTGTAATTATCGTTCTTGAAGTATCTGACAGGCAACCGCAACATTAGTGCCATTCGCTATAAATTTATTCATTGCTCTCAATAGGATCATATTATTCTCAAATTTGTGTTGGTGTAGTGTAGACAATTAGCATTTGTTACTATTTTGCACCTGAAAAGCTAGCCTTATTTTAGACAAATGTTGGAAATTTAATTTAAACGGGTCATGTTTACATCGCGACACAGTGAATATGGTATTCTGCATGCATTACTCACGTTTAAGTTTACACTGAAATTGCACGATGAAATTAATCGTGATAATTTGTGCTGTGCGAACTACTAAACGTTATGAAATAAACTTTGTTGACGGAAATGTAGTTCGCGATGCATTTCTTGTGTTTAGATGTGTCTACATAGTTTGGTTTTGTAGCGGCAGTATTAATGGAAATGTTGGCGGTTGAAATGCGGTGTATACCAGAAGAGAACAAACAATTTATTTATTATTAGTTGTTAGCTTCTGATTTTTGAATGTACTGATTTTTCTAGCAAAATTATATAGGCCACTACCAGTACAATATCTTCTAAGTAAGCTCAGAAACTATGAGTTTTATGAAGTATTATTTTTTTAAATAAGCTCTAAACATTGACTTATGCTTTTTTTAAATTTCAGATATGACTTGTTTCTGTTTGTAAATATGTCTACAAGTATATTTCTAGATTTTGAAATCTTCCTTGTCAATTACTGAAATAGAATGTGAAAATATAACCTATTTGAACATCAACTAAAATTTAAGGACTGTAGAAATAACAGTTTGTTATTCAAGTTAAAAAGAATTACCTGCTCATTAAGTTACGTCCGAACTCATCATCAAATATGGATATGGCGATGGTTTTTTCTGGTCCAGGCCGCATTTCAACCTAACCACGTCAATTTTAAGGTACAATATCTCGAGAACTAAGCGAGATATCAAAAAATTTTATTATTTACTTTCAGTTTCCCTCATCGAGTTACATAAGAATACGTCATCAAATTGCGGCTCCACGGTTATCGTTGAATCCCCTCATAACCTAACAACCTCACTTTTGAGACAGTATATCTCGCGAACTAAGCGAGATATCGAAAAATTTTATTCCTTATTTTCGATTTGTATCGTCGTGTTACATAAGAATCTATCACCAAATTTGACTTTGGGGACACGTTTCTTCTGAATTTCAACCAGAAACTCCACTCTTTTGAGACAGTATATCTCGAGAACTAAGCACGATATCAAAAAAATTTATTCTTCATTTTTGATGTGTCTCGTCGAGTTACATAATAATCCATCATCAAATTGCGGTGCAACGGTTGTCTTATTATTCCCTTGAGGTTTTTGTGCATATTTCCGTGTTTCTCTGGTCAAGCAATATGGCGGCCTCCCCTCCCCACTTGTCTCCACGCGGTTTCACTCCAGTATGTGGCGAAGGTCCCTTGCGTCGTCTCCATATACTCCTTCCTCCATGATATCTCTAGACTTGACACTCGTTAATATCCAAATTGAACTTTTGCACAGTATTATCGACAAAAAGGCCAGGGAGTTCAGCTCCCAGCCCCGAAGAGTCACTTACCGGTTTGTAAGCAACGAAATACGCTACTGTACTTCATCTTGATTTGTGTCAATAAAAGCAATGTTAAATATACGTTCGGCGTGACTGACAACAGGAGTTCAATTCAGTAATACGGAAAAGTATTTAGATGACTTATCCATAGCCCAATTTTTATTACGAAGTTCTTTCGTTTTGTATACGTTTGCCAAAATAATAGACATTAGTCTCCTTATTAACAACATGGCTGAGATGCTGCATCATCAAAGGGTCATATTTTCCAAGCAGTTACAATGTACCCAAGAAGTTACCATTATTAGAAGTATTTAGTGTTTCAGATCCAAAGCTTACTCTGAAAAAAATTTATTGAAAGTAAAACGAATAAATTCACCCGAGAATTGCAACTCATTGTGATTTTTCGTCTTCAGTGTGTCTGTATGAATACTTGTCTATTACACTGAATTTCTTTAATCGAATTAACGCTTCTATCCAACTGAACATGGTGTGCTGGTGATTTGAGCAAGTTTCGTGAGTTTTAAGACGCTCTATAAGTAGCTCCAGTCATCAAATCCTTCTTTTCCCAAATAAGAGTGAGACATTCTGTTAAATAAACAACAGGAAGAAGAATATACGTTATCTGCAGAATTAAAGTAAACAAGCCATCGTCTTATAAGTTTCTCCATTTGGCATTACTCTTTGAAAATACGTATTCGAAAAATGATGTTGATGATTTTTTTCCCGTTGCTAGATTAATTATTTCATCTCTGGCTGCAGAGTGAAAGAGAGACCATTTTGAAATATCATAAATTGTACTTTGAACAGGCAATGGTGGTGGTATGTCTAATACACTTAAGTCTGAATTATTTTAAACTGCAGACGACGTTCCAGCCATAGGGAAAACTTCTCGTACATGCTGCTCTTTATCAGCCTCATCTTAAGAACTCCTATTAAATAAGTTTTCTTCCGTCGCGTGTTGAACTAGTTTTGGTGACGACGATTCAGATGACTTTTCAATTGACAAGCAATTTTGAAGCCTTCTCAGATTTGCTTTGGTTTTGTTTTTAAGTACTGTGCGCCAGATTGGTGTTTTTTTTAGGTAGCGACATGTCTTTAAAGGACACATTACGCTTTGTAAATATTTCCGAAACGAACGTTTACTGCAATCGCCTTAGGTCTAGTACGGTAGAAGTAGATAAGTAGCTTCAATCTCTCTCCATGAACATGCACCCCCGCATGCGAATGAACTCCAAGATTACAGCCCAAAAGGAAGGAAACCGTTGCGGGAGGCGCGGACCCGGAGAGTGTTAATTATGGGACGAGTTGTGATTTTCTTGATTCAAGTAACTCAAATCGCAACTCGAGGTTACGCGATTCTATGATGACATATGATTATGCATCAAATTAAATCTTTTACGCTTATAAGCTCTTCTGAATGAACAGTTAAAATAATATGTGAACAGCAAGCTGGATTATTGCAGAATTTTTTTCTCATTTTCTGCGCACACTATCTCTCGCTGCATTTTCGGCGCCCCCCATATGACGGCGCCCGGTGCGGTCGCACCGCTCGCACCGCCCTAGGGCCGCCCCTTTATGCAAGTCGGCTATCCTACAAAGATACGTTGTTTAATTTTGTCTTGTTCTAAATACTGATTGATTTAATGGATGTCACTTCATTTTACACAACTGCTAATATAAATTAACAACGTACTGGCATTGACAATGGTACCTTCTGGTCTAAATAAATTATTGTATGAAATAATATGTACAGATTTTTTTATAAATTGGACAACTACGGAAAAGTTAATATTTCAAGCAATTAGACAATCAGTGGTAGATAAATTACAACAAATTTTATACAGTAATTGAAATAATTATCCATTGTTAGTGACTTGATTGACTATTCAGAAATTATTACACATCATATACCGACGAAAAATGGAACATCAGACAATTCTGTCCAACAACCATTATAAAATTAAATAAGGTAAAAAAAATATTTCTCGTGTTAGTTATTATATAAAATAAAATATTGACTCAATTTGAAATGGAAAATTCTGATTGAAAAATTTTAAATTTGACTTGAAAATGCTTTGTTAAACGGTACATTAATTTTTTATTATTATTATTATTATATCGTGTAGCCCACAAAGGAGCGCGTGGAACCATTAATTTGAATTCACCTTCTTATTCTTCTTGCTGTTCTTCTTATCTTCCCTAAACCTCCTCATCCTTTCGCTGTGGGCTTGACGTCTCTCTTGTGTCCAAGGGCGCTAATGACCTCGCCGTCGACGCGACCTTAAACCACAACAACAACAACAACAACAACATCTTGTGTCCATGCATTTCTGAGTTTCATATTTTTTGATGTAGGGCTCTTAGAGGCAAATTTATGTGAGGTGATCAATTGTCTGTATTTACTGCGTGTGGATGTCAATGGGTCAAGGCTGGCTTCTGCAAGGTCCTTCTGGGTTTCTACAAACCAGCGTGCTTTGTTTTGTCGGGGACCGTTGACGATGTGGAAAATTTTCTTGGTAACTCGTGAGTCATCCATTCGTGCTATATGTCCATAAAATTTCATGCGTCTTTTCCGTGCAAGTGATGTGAATCTTTCGGTCAGTGAATACAGTTCTCCTGAGCTTTTGCGCATCCAGATGCCATCTTGGATTTTGGAACCGAATATTTTTCTCAGTATCTGTCTTTCTATTTTTTCTATTCCTTTGACATTTACCGTTAATGATGATGTCTCCGTCGCATACAGTGCTCCTGGAAGAACGACGGTGTGGTAGTGATGGAGTTTGGCTTTGGTGGAAAGCGATTTCTTATTGTACGTATTCCAAGTAATAGCTTATGCTTTTTGCAGTTTTCCAGCGCGGTTCTTGTGGGCTTCTTTCTCAGTTCCAGTATTACCAATAATTTCTCCTAAGTACTTAAACTGTTTAACTTGTTTGATAGTGCCGTATTTGGTCACGAGTGGCTTCAGGTTTGTGCTTTTGGAGTCCATATATTGCGTTTTCCCATAAGAGATTTGGAGGCCGGTTTTGATAGCTATCTCATGAAGCTTCTCTACAGAATGTTTGGCTTCCTCAACAGTTCGTGTAATTACTGTTAGATCATCCGCAAAAGCAAGGCATTTTATGTTGATTCGTTTATCCTTTGTTCCCATATATATTCCAGATATTTCTTTTTTCCATATGCTAATGATCTTGTCTAGTACCAAGTTGAACAGGGGCGGTGATAACCCATCCCCTTGTCTTACACCAGTTTTAATTTCAAAAGATTCAGAGATTTCACCCACAAATTTCACTTTTGAAGTTGTATTTGTCAAAGTTTGTTGAATTAAAATAGTTGTTTTATTATCTACTCCATATTCACGTAGTATATTGAACAGCGTAGTGCAGTCAATCGAATCATATGCTTTCTTAAAGTCTACAAAAGTTACCACTGTGCGGGTTGACTGACGATGTTGGAGTATCATTTTTAGGTTAAACGATACATTAATTATTTACAATAATTATTAATTTACAGTCATGACGACTTTTTCCTCAGCATGTATTGGATTGGTGTTGACTTCTCCAACTTGTCCAGGATTTTACTGTTAAGTTTGTGGTATCTTTCGTAGGTGGACATGGAATCAGTGTGAATGATTTTTCAGATCCTGATTTAAAAGGTGATATTCACCAAGCGTTTGTCTCCGTTCATTTATTTGCTGTTAACTGAACTCTATGATACCAGTTGTAGAAAGCGTGGCACCTGCAAGGGTTTTCAAAACACTGGTGAACACTAGCAGCTATACGTCGATATCTGTCTTCATCTCCACCGCGACCTGTTCCGTGTTCGGCATGTTTTCACCGTTGGAGGTTGTTCGACACCAAGCCAACCAACACGGACCCCTGGGTCATGATTGGAGGACATACCGGGCTAGTGTGCGATGAGGACACTGGAGCACCGTGAGACAGTACGAGTGGAAAGGACTGCTTGGACCCCTTCTAGCAGCGTGAATCGGTGAGCGCATCCTACGGTAGTTCTATGAGTTGGACCGTGAATAGGCAGGTTTTATTTACATGAAAGATCAAACTTGTTAATTCTTTCTGACGTAAGAGCATTGCTTAATTCATTGTTACCTTAATTACAGTATCGTAAGAAAGGAAACAACAACGTTTTCATTAGCTAAGGGATACTACGGCGATTCTCGGACAGTGAGAAAAGAATAATATATATAATGTAATCAAAACATCCGCAATACTTCCGCGAAAGTGGATGTAGAATTTTATGCGGAAGTTCCGCACTTGCAGATGTGGGTGTGGAGCTCCGTTACATCCCTAGACCCTTCCTGCCAAAGTCCTTAGCGAGAAATGCCTCATACATGTACTGAACGCAGTAATGAGTTGTGCCTTCATCCAAAACATTACGTAAACCAAGTTGCCGACTAAAACTAGCTAAGATAATATGTTTCAAGTTTGCCAATATCCTGGAAGAGGCTACACATACAATAAAAGAAAGACCTCGTCAAGCTAGGTCATTTTAATGGGTTCTGATGATCTACACGAACGAATGCAGCAACTTGTTCTTTCCGGTTGCTTCAGGAGGCTTCGCCAGGTGTTCGCCAACCGCTGCGACCATGCTCAGCTTGCCAAAGAACGCGAACACCACCAGCACCCAGTACATGTTCACCACTGCCAAACACACACGACATCAGTACAAGACAAAGCAAAACAACAACACCAGCACCCAGTACATGTTCACCACTGCCAAACACACACGACATCAGTACAAGACAAAGCATAACAACACCAACAGCACCCAGTACATGTTCACCACTGCCAAACACACACGACATCAGTACAAGACAAAGCATAACAACACCACCAGCACCCAGTACATGTTCACCACTGCCAAACACACCAGACATCAATACGAGACAAAGCAAAACAACACCACCAGCACCCAGTACATGTTCACCACTGCCAAACACACACGACATCAATACGAGACAAAGCAAAACAACACCACCAGCACCCAGTACATGTTCACCACTGCCAAACACACACGACATCAGTACAAGACAAAGTAAAACAACACCACCAGTACATATTCACCACTGCCAAACACACCATGACATCAGTACAAGTCTAAGCAAAACAACACCACCAGCACACAGTACATGTTCACCACTGCCAAACACACATGACATCAGTACAAGCCAAAGCAAAAGAACACCACCAGTAACCAGTAGATATTCACCAATCCCAAACACACACGACATCAGTACAAGACAAAGCAAAACAACACCACCAGTAACCAGTAGATATTCACCAATCCCAAACACACACGACATCAGTACAAGACAAAGCAAAACAACACCACCAGTAACCAGTAGATATTCACCACTGCCTAACACACACGACATCAGTACAAGACAAAGCAAAACAACACCACCAGCAGCCAGTACTTATTCACCACTGCCAAAAACACCACGACATCAGTACAAGACAAAGCAAAACAACACCACCAGCACACAGTACATGTTCACCACTGCCAAACACACATGATATCAGTACAAGCCAAATCAAAACAACACCACCAGTAACCAGTAGATATTCACCAATCCCAAACACACACGACATCAGTACAAAACAAAGCAAAACAACACCACCAGTAACCAGTAGATATTCACCAATCCCAAACACACCACGACATCAGTACAAGACAAAGCAAAACAACACCACCAGCACCCAGTACATGTTCACCACTGCCAAACACACCACGACATCAGTACAAGACAAAGCAAAACAACACCACCAGTAACCAGTAGATGTTCACCACTGCCAAACACACACGACATCAGTACAAGACAAAGCAAAACAACACCACCAGCAGCCAGTACTTATTCACCACTGCCAAAAACACCACGACATCAGTAGAAGACAATGCAAAACAACATCACCTGCATGCAGTACATGTTCACCACTGCCAAACACACATGACATCAGTACAAGACAAAGCAAAACAACACCACCAGCACCCAGTACATGTTCACCACTGCCAAACACACCACGACATCAGTACAAGACAAAGCAAAACAACGTCACCAGCACCCAGTACATGTTCACCACTGCCAAACACACCACGACATCAGTACAAGACAAAGCGAAACAACGTCACCAGCACCCAGTACATGTTCACCACTGCCAAACACACCACGACATTAGTACAAGTCAAAGCAAAACAACACCACCAGCACCCAGTACATGTTCACCACTGCCAAACACACACGACATCAGTACAAGACAAAGCAAAACAACAATACCAGCACCCAGTACATGTTCACCACCGCCAAACACACACGACATCAGTACAAGACAAAGCAAAACAACGTCACCAGCACCCAGTACATGTTCACCACTGCCAAACACACACGACATTAGTACAAGTCAAAGCAAAACAATACCACCAGCACCCAGTACATGTTCACCACTGCCAAACAGACACGACATCAGTACAAGACAAAGCAAATCAACACCACCAGTACCCAGTACATGTTCACCACTGCCAAACACACACACGACAAAGCAAAACAACAACACCAGCTTTGATCGTTACATATGGCATAATAAACTGAGAATGAATCTAGTTTATTTATCGCTGATATAGCTAGTTATTACATAGCCAAAAATGCTTTACATAACAGCCATATTATACAGGGTGTTAAAAAAAGAATGAAATATTTTAGGAGGTGAGAGTATGTATCAAAATGAGACAAAACTGTCAGTTAACGACTGGGTTGACAACACATACTTGAGTAGTTAGTAGTAGGCAGATACCTCCAAGCACTCCTTCAAATAATCGTGTTTGGTCTTCGATACACTGAGCAAGTCCTATTAACTCCGCGACTCAATGTTTATATAACATATCTGTCTTGTTTTGATGCGTTCTGCCACGTTCTGGTATGCTTCATATTCTCGTTGAATATTCTCTCGCGAACCCGTCCGACCCTGCAGTTGGACCCGACTATGCAGGTCGCCTTTCTGTGCGTCTAGCTTGTCAGTTCAGTTTATGTAAGAACAAAATAAATCGATTTAAATACATTGCGTGGACGAGTGCAGTGTGTATGTGGGGACTGCTATTGCGATATATGCTGTATTTGAAAAGAAGCTGAGGGAAGTTTTAAGGGTAACGGAGACACTTTAAGGCAGCGCACAATTGAGGAGTTTTGCACTAGCGTACTGCAGTGTATCAATTTTCTTTTCAACTAGTGTAAGGCAGTGACCGTTTTTTGCGTATCGTCAGGGATCTAGATTAGTTCCAGTTTTTAGGGTTAGAGATTGTGACAGGTTGAACAGGTCTAGCAAAATACGAACTAGACTTGTGTTTGACCATTAGAGTGAACAAAATCACTTGCGCTTGAAGAACTCAGAAGTATTAATAAACGTAGGTGTTAAACACGACCAGGGACGATCGCACTATCGTATAAGTGTTTCACAGGTCGCATACTTGAACTTGCTGAAATACAAACTTGACTTGTATTTGACCCTAAAACTTCACTCTGCAAAATTTGAATAATTCCTGTTTGCTTCGAAAGAATCATGTTGTTTTTAATGAGACTGGGAAAACATTCATAATGTAATCTTTGTTCATAGTGTCTGTAACGGCCAGAGAACTTAATACAGATTCCAGAATATTAAACAGTTGACCAACTCTGAAGAAATGAATTGCCAGAATACTCGACTCGGTAACATATATATGGTCTGCTGTCCATCTTTAAGATAACCTAATAACTCACGTACAGCGAACATGAAGAAAGGCCTTTAACGACAGTGGTCAGTAAAATAGGAAAAAAGTAAATAAATTGTAATATATAATCTTTGGTGAAGCAGCAATATTGGCGAAAGTTTTAATTAATTTGAAATTTAGCCAAGTCCAGAATAACAACTGGTATTCGTGGTTACAGCACAGACCATGATTATAGTTTTTTATGTTGCTTTAATTAGCAACATTTTACTTACAAGCAGTTCCATGTTTTCTCAGCTGTAAAGTTTATTGATTTTTTTAACTATGAAACGCTACGAAAAGCAAAGTTAATGAATATATTATGGCAATTAATTTAGTAGCAGTCGCTTAGCTATTGAATTGTGGGCATAAACGCCAATTTGTTCTAATGATACCTCTGGTCGCTGTTAATTTGCGAGTGAAGGCTGACATGTGACACCGTCCTCCAGCCAATATCTGTCGAGGTGAGTGAGTGTGTGAGCTTAGGAAGTTATATAGTAGATTATCCATGGACTGGACTGAACATTAAATTGTAAAAACGATTTATAAAAGTGTCAAATGAGAGATCCCGCGGCCATGTTTGTTAGTAACATATGGATTTTCCGGCAATGACGAGTTATTCATTTTCCTGTCTAGGTTTTCGACCAGGAATGGTCCAGACTTCGTCAGAGATATTATATCAAAGAGCACCAACCTTCAGAGAGTACTAAGCCGTGGTCTTCGTGCACGCTATGAAACATGAAGACACGAGGCTACCGTGGAGAGAAGACCAGTGGTGGTCTCGACGACCGAAGAAACCAGCAGAAATTTTAAGAAAACCGAAGAACTCAATGAAGACGGCGGCCCAGTACTCTGTGAACCTTGGCACATGTTACTCTGTAAACAAATATAGCATCTGTGCCGAAGTGCAGCAGTGAATGATTAGAGAGGCAATTCCCAGAAATTCCAGTTATTTATATAAGAATGTTTTCTTGAGAAATAATCCTTGGTGCGGCTAAAGCATCGCATGCCATCTCTGCCGAAATTCCGGCTTGTGCCTCATGCAAGTGGCTAACACTGCAAAACTTTTATTTGCACGAAGTAAATAAAAGCGCGCTTATTGCACTCACCCACGTAGCGAGGTAAGCGGGAATCTTGTAACTTGGCGACCCGTCACAGGACTGAGATAATGTCTCTGAGTGTGTTGGGAAAGGTACCGTGAGGGAAGGGAGAGGATATATTTATCCGGAAAACCTCTCCAGGGCTACTAACTTCACCAACCTTCAAGAATGTCAGACGTCTTCACACAGTATTCACTGCAGAGAGATTTCGGATTGCGCACACCCGATCTGATAACAATCACAACATTCCCTACACATGTGTAGTGAAAGTACTCACGACAGTAGAGTGTGACGAGTACCAGGAGCACGGGGTCGTAGGGCTGCAGCGCGGGGGAGTACTCGTCGAAGTACGTCTTCACCATCAGCGCCATGTCGCCCACCAGCAGCGGCCAGTGGCAGTACAGCCACGGCAGCAGCATCTTGTGCCACCTCTGACAACACAAAACAACACAATACAAGCAACACACAAGCACGGGGTCGTAGGGCTGCAGCGTGTGGGAGTACTCGTCGAAGTACGTCTTCACCATCAGCGCCATGTCACCCACCAGCAGCGGCCAGTGGCAGTAAAGCCACGGCAGCAGCATCTTGTGCCACCTCTGACAACACAAAACAACACAATACAAGCAACACACAAGCACGGGGTCGTAGGGCTGCGGTGTGTGGGAGTACTCGTCGAAGTACGTCTTCACCATCAGCGCCATGTCGCCCACCAGCAGCGGCCAGTGGCAGTACAGCCACGGCAGCAGCATCTTGTGCCACCTCTGCCAACACAATACAAGCAACATACAAGCACGGGGTCGTAGGGCTGCGGTGTGTGGGAGTACTCGTCGAAGTACGTCTTCACCATCAGCGCCATGTCGCCCACCAGCAGCGGCCAGTGGCAGTACAGCCACGGCAGCAGCATCTTGTGCCACCTCTGACAACACAAAAACAACACAATACAAGCAACACACAAGCACGGGGTCGTAGGGCTGCGGTGTGTGGGAGTACTCGTCGAAGTACGTCCTCACCATCAGCGCCATGTCACCCACCAGCAGCGGCCAGTGGCAGTAAAGCCACGGCAGCAGCATCTTGTGCCACCTCTGACAACACAAAACAACACAATACAAGCAACACACAAGCACGGGGTCGTAGGGCTGCGGTGTGTGGGAGTACTCGTCGAAGTACGTCTTCACCATCAGCGCCATGTCGCCCACCAGCAGCGGCCAGTGGCAGTACAGCCACGGCAGCAGCATCTTGTGCCACCTCTGCCAACACAATACAAGCAACATACAAGCACGGGGTCGTAGGGCTGCGGTGTGTGGGAGTACTCGTCGAAGTACGTCTTCACCATCAGCGCCATGTCGCCCACCAGCAGCGGCCAGTGGCAGTAAAGCCACGGCAGCAGCATCTTGTGCCACCTCTGACAACACAAAACAACACAATACAAGCAACACACAAGCACGGGGTCGTAGGGCTGCAGCGTGTGGGAGTACTCGTCGAAGTACGTCTTCACCATCAGCGCCATGTCACCCACCAGCAGCGGCCAGTGGCAGTAAAGCCACGGCAGCAGCATCTTGTGCCACCTCTGACAACACAAAACAACACAATACAAGCAACACACAAGCACGGGGTCGTAGGGCTGCGGTGTGTGGGAGTACTCGTCGAAGTACGTCTTCACCATCAGCGCCATGTCACCCACCAGCAGCGGCCAGTGGCAGTAAAGCCACGGCAGCAGCATCTTGTGCCACCTCTGACAACACAAAACAACACAATACAAGCAACACACAAGCACGGGGTCGTAGGGCTGCGGTGTGTGGGAGTACTCGTCGAAGTACGTCTTCACCATCAGCGCCATGTCGCCCACCAGCAGCGGCCAGTGGCAGTACAGCCACGGCAGCAGCATCTTGTGCCACCTCTGCCAACACAATACAAGCAACATACAAGCACGGGGTCGTAGGGCTGCGGTGTGTGGGAGTACTCGTCGAAGTACGTCTTCACCATCAGCGCCATGTCGCCCACCAGCAGCGGCCAGTGGCAGTACAGCCACGGCAGCAGCATCTTGTGCCACCTCTGACAACACAAAACAACACAATAAACACACAAGCACGGGGTCGTAGGGCTGCGGTGTGTGGGAGTACTCGTCGAAGTACGTCTTCACCATCAGCGCCATGTCGCCCACCAGCAGCGGCCAGTGGCAGTACAGCCACGGCAGCAGCATCTTGTGCCACCTCTGCCAACACAATACAAGCAACATACAAGCACGGGGTCGTAGGGCTGCGGTGTGTGGGAGTACTCGTCGAAGTACGTCTTCACCATCAGCGCCATGTCGCCCACCAGCAGCGGCCAGTGGCAGTACAGCCACGGCAGCAGCATCTTGTGCCACCTCTGACAACACAAAACAACACAATACAAGCAACACACAAGCACGGGGTCGTAGGGCTGCGGTGTGTGGGAGTACTCGTCGAAGTACGTCTTCACCATCAGCGCCATGTCACCCACCAGCAGCGGCCAGTGGCAGTAAAGCCACGGCAGCAGCATCTTGTGCCACCTCTGACAACACAAAACAACACAATACAAGCAACACACAAGCACGGGGTCGTAGGGCTGCGGTGTGTGGGAGTACTCGTCGAAGTACGTCTTCACCATCAGCGCCATGTCGCCCACCAGCAGCGGCCAGTGGCAGTACAGCCACGGCAGCAGCATCTTGTGCCACCTCTGCCAACACAATACAAGCAACATACAAGCACGGGGTCGTAGGGCTGCGGTGTGTGGGAGTACTCGTCGAAGTACGTCTTCACCATCAGCGCCATGTCGCCCACCAGCAGCGGCCAGTGGCAGTACAGCCACGGCAGCAGCATCTTGTGCCACCTCTGACAACACAAAACAACACAATACAAGCAACACACAAGCACGGGGTCGTAGGGCTGCAGCGTGTGGGAGTACTCGTCGAAGTACGTCTTCACCATCAGCGCCATGTCACCCCACCAGCAGCGGCCAGTGGCAGTAAAGCCACGGCAGCAGCATCTTGTGCCACCTCTGACAACACAAAACAACACAATACAAGCAACACACAAGCACGGGGTCGTAGGGCTGCGGTGTGTGGGAGTACTCGTCGAAGTACGTCTTCACCATCAGCGCCATGTCACCCACCAGCAGCGGCCAGTGGCAGTAAAGCCACGGCAGCAGCATCTTGTGCCACCTCTGACAACACAAAACAACACAATACAAGCAACACACAAGCACGGGGTCGTAGGGCTGCGGTGTGTGGGAGTACTCGTCGAAGTACGTCTTCACCATCAGCGCCATGTCACCCACCAGCAGCGGCCAGTGGCAGTAAAGCCACGGCAGCAGCATCTTGTGCCACCTCTGACAACACAAAACAACACAATACAAGCAACACACAAGCACGGGGTCGTAGGGCTGCGGTGTGTGGGAGTACTCGTCGAAGTACGTCTTCACCATCAGCGCCATGTCACCCACCAGCAGCGGCCAGTGGCAGTAAAGCCACGGCAGCAGCATCTTGTGCCACCTCTGACAACACAAAACAACACAATACAAGCAACACACAAGCACGGGGTCGTAGGGCTGCGGTGTGTGGGAGTACTCGTCGAAGTACGTCTTCACCATCAGCGCCATGTCACCCACCAGCAGCGGCCAGTGGCAGTACAGCCACGGCAGAAGCATCTTGTGCCACCTCTGCCAACACAATACAAGCAACATACAAGCACGGGGTCGTAGGGCTGCGGTGTGTGGGAGTACTCGTCGAAGTACGTCTTCACCATCAGCGCCATGTCGCCCACCAGCAGCGGCCAGTGGCAGTACAGCCACGGCAGCAGCATCTTGTGCCACCTCTGCCAACACAATACAAGCAACATACAAGCACGGGGTCGTAGGGCTGCGGTGTGTGGGAGTACTCGTCGAAGTACGTCTTCACCATCAGCGCCATGTCGCCCACCAGCAGCGGAAAGTGGCAGTAAAGCCACGGCAGCAGCATCTTGTGCCACCTCTGACAACACAAAACAACACAATACAAGCAACACACAAGCACGGGGTCGTAGGGCTGCGGTGTGTGGGAGTACTCGTCGAAGTACGTCTTCACCATCAGCGCCATGTCACACACCAGCAGCGGCCAGTGGCAGTAAAGCCACGGCAGCAGCATCTTGTGCCACCTCTGACAACACAAAACAACACAATACAAGCAACACACAAGCACGGGGTCGTAGGGCTGCGGTGTGTGGGAGTACTCGTCGAAGTACGTCTTCACCATCAGCGCCATGTCACCCACCAGCAGCGGCCAGTGGCAGTACAGCCACGGCAGCAGCATCTTGTGCCACCTCTGCCAACACAATACAAGCAACATACAAGCACGGGGTCGTAGGGCTGCGGTGTGTGGGAGTACTCGTCGAAGTACGTCTTCACCATCAGCGCCATGTCGCCCACCAGCAGCGGCCGTGGCAGTACAGCCACGGCAGCAGCATCTTGTGCCACCTCTGCCAACACAATACAAGCAACATACAAGCACGGGGTCGTAGGGCTGCGGTGTGTGGGAGTACTCGTCGAAGTACGTCTTCACCATCAGCGCCATGTCGCCCACCAGCAGCGGAAAGTGGCAGTAAAGCCACGGCAGCAGCATCTTGTGCCACCTCTGACAACACAAAACAACACAATACAAGCAACACACAAGCACGGGGTCGTAGGGCTGCGGTGTGTGGGAGTACTCGTCGAAGTACGTCTTCACCATCAGCGCCATGTCGCCCACCAGCAGCGGAAAGTGGCAGTAAAGCCACGGCAGCAGCATCTTGTGCCACCTCTGACAACACAAAACAACACAATACAAGCAACACACAAGCACGGGGTCGTAGGGCTGCGGTGTGTGGGAGTACTCGTCGAAGTACGTCTTCACCATCAGCGCCATGTCACCCACCAGCAGCGGCCAGTGGCAGTAAAGCCACGGCAGCAGCATCTTGTGCCACCTCTGACAACACAAAACAACACAATACAAGCAACACACAAGCACGGGGTCGTAGGGCTGCGGTGTGTGGGAGTACTCGTCGAAGTACGTCTTCACCATCAGCGCCATGTCACCCACCAGCAGCGGCCAGTGGCAGTACAGCCACGGCAGCAGCATCTTGTGCCACCTCTGCCAACACAATACAAGCAACATACAAGCACGGGGTCGTAGGGCTGCGGTGTGTGGGAGTACTCGTCGAAGTACGTCTTCACCATCAGCGCCATGTCGCCCACCAGCAGCGGCCAGTGGCAGTACAGCCACGGCAGCAGCATCTTGTGCCACCTCTGCCAACACAATACAAGCAACATACAAGCACGGGGTCGTAGGGCTGCGGTGTGTGGGAGTACTCGTCGAAGTACGTCTTCACCATCAGCGCCATGTCGCCCACCAGCAGCGGAAAGTGGCAGTAAAGCCACGGCAGCAGCATCTTGTGCCACCTCTGACAACACAAAACAACACAATACAAGCAACACACAAGCACGGGGTCGTAGGGCTGCGGTGTGTGGGAGTACTCGTCGAAGTACGTCTTCACCATCAGCGCCATGTCACACACCAGCAGCGGCCAGTGGCAGTAAAGCCACGGCAGCAGCATCTTGTGCCACCTCTGACAACACAAAACAACACAATACAAGCAACACACAAGCACGGGGTCGTAGGGCTGCGGTGTGTGGGAGTACTCGTCGAAGTACGTCTTCACCATCAGCGCCATGTCGCCCACCAGCAGCGGCCAGTGGCAGTAAAGCCACGGCAGCAGCATCTTGTGCCACCTCTGACAACACAAAACAACACAATACAAGCAACACACAAGCACGGGGTCGTAGGGCTGCAGCGTGTGGGAGTACTCGTCGAAGTACGTCTTCACCATCAGCACCATGTCGCCCACCAGCAGCGGCCAGTGGCAGTACAGCCACGGCAGCAGCATCTTGTGCCACCTCTGACAACACAACACAACACAATACAAGCAACACACAAGCACGGGGTCGTAAGGCTACAGAGTGAGGGAGTACTCGTCGAGGTACGTCTTCACCATCAGCGCCATGTCACCCACCAGCAGCGGCCAGTGGCAGTACAGCCATGGCAGCAGCATCTTGTGCCACCTCTAACAACACAGCACAACACAAGCAACATACAAGCAAGAGGTCGTAGGGCTGCAACGTGAGGGAGTACTCGTCGAAGTACGTCTTCACCATCAGCGCCATGTCGGCCACCAGCAGCGGCCAGTGGCAGTACAGCCACGGCAGCAGCATCTTGTGCCACCTCTAACAACACAGCACAACAGAAGCACATACAAGCACTACAACACAACCTAAAGCAAATTTCCTGCATACAATTTAAAACGACGATTTTAAAGTATTTTTCTATTACACGGCGTCCATTTATTACGTGAGGTAAAATAGGGTGGGGGTCCGGCGAAATCTCATCAAGGGGTGGGTCGATGGAAATCACACGTCATGATTTTAATTTCTTGAAGAACAGAAGAGCTAAGAGAAACGTCAAACATCTTACGTCATCATAGTTGGCGGGGGGGGGGGGGGACACCCCCTTAACAACCATACAAACTGAGGCATTTATGATATGTGTGTACAAGTTCTTCCATTCCTTCTTCATAAAATTCTCTCGTTTTGGTAGCAAACTTATAAAACTTGTCTAATTTGGATAAACGTTAGTAACGAGAGCGTCCATTTATTACGTGTGGTTTTTATGCACGTATCTTTACACCCCCCCCCCTCCCTCGTGTGGTGAGATCTGGTCGGACTCTCACCCTTAACGTGAGATCGTCCCCAGCTTTTTATTTCAAATTGCCGCTCTTCAAACAAAAGTAGACTTAAAATAGAAAGAACTCCAAATTAATGTAAGCAACTAATGTAATACATCTAACTATATACAACGACAAGAACGTTGGCAGCTTTCAGAACATCTACATCTAAATATATACTCTGCAATTCACAAAATTGTGGGTGGCAGAGGGTGCTCAGCACCAAAGCTAATCTCTTTGCTGTGCATTCCAATCCCTAATGGTACGAGGGTAAAAGAATTTATCTAAGAATCAGTCCGGCACCTTATTTCTCTAATTTTATCTTTCCTGTCCTTCCGACTCAAATAGGTTGGTGGAAGAAGTATTTCACTACACTCAAAAGTGACAGTGGGAGTACGCATGTTTACCAATAAGTTTAAACGAAACGTGTTTCGTCTATCTACCAGAGACTCCCAGCCTAGTCTACAAATCAGTTCTGTGACGCTTTCATAAGGACTGTAGTAAGCGGTCACGAATCGAGCGGCTCTTCTCTGTACTTTCTCTATACTTTCGATCAATCCCTTACGAAACGGGTCCCAAATGGCACAACAATAATCCAAATGTGGACGCACTAGAGATTTGTACGCTATATCCTTTGTTTGTTCATTACAATTTTTCAAGATTCGACCTATGAATCGCAGCCTAGAATTTGCTCTACCTACTAACGAATTAATGTGTATGTCCCATTTCATGTTCCTTTGTACTGTCACTCCCAAATATTTCATAGAATCGACCACATCAATAACTGTATTGTTTAACTCGTATTTCTGAACAGTTGGAGTCTTTTTGTTGGATATGCTTATTGCCTTGCTCTTTTAACAATTTAGAGTAAGTTGCCACTCAGCGCACCAAGCCAAAATAACATCCAGATCGCGCTGAATTTCTAAGCAATCGGACAAATTTCTTACTTCCCTATAAATAGCCGCATCATCAGCAAACAATCTAAAGAGGCTTTTCACTTTGTCTCCGAGATCGTTTATAAAAATTACGTTTACTTATTTAGTACCTTAATTAGTTGAATCTCCTACTACTTTCTTCTTCTTCATCGTTAGCAGCTTCCACCTGCTGACCCACTTTGCCTCTCCAGCGCGCCCTGTCTACTCACCATCTGTCTTTTTACACTGTAGCCCAATTTGCTCCTCTTTCCGCAACACACCCTTCACTTATCTCTCCCTCGGACTTCCTCTAGGCCTCCTTCTCTTCAGAATCGTCCTTGGTATCTTCTGCTCTCGCATTCTCTTCGCATGATCATACCACTGTAATGGATATACCACCTCCAGAGGTCGGACGCAAAGAAGCAACGGCACGTGAGTGGATAAAACTACACCATCCTGATCATCGACAGGATCTCCCAATCCATGACCCACTCGCCTCCAGTATGGCGACAAAGCCAAAACTCTGCATCTGTCAAACATCCAGATATTGAAGATCCTTCAACTGGACTTCCGGGATCCCATCTGAAAGGGACCAGTGGGTCAAAATAAATGGCCAAATGCAACGCCATGCTGGTCTTCAGGATTCTCCTGTCTGTGACTGCGGAGCTACTTCCCAGAGTGTGGAGCACATCATCAAGGAATGCCCTTTAAGGAAGTACGATGAACCATTCGAAAATATTTTCAGAGCTACAACGTCCTTCACAGAATGGCTGCAACAACTGGACCCAATCTATGAACGCTACAACGTCCTTGCAGTTGTGTTTATTTACATGTATTACAGTAGTTGCTTACCATACGACAAATAAATAAGAAATTAACCACTGAAATCTTTATTTCTCTGTTCTCATTTCTCCTAGTCCGCTCCTCTGAAATTTCAGCTTGTACTCTCATTTTGTCTTTCTCCTTCATCATCCAGGTTTTCGAAACGAGTGTCAAAACTGACACAAAGTAGGTTTTAGAGATTCCTTCCTTACTATTTCGCGGAGATCCCTAATACATACCAAACGTCTAAAACTCTTACAAAATCCATCTGCATATTTTCTTCTTTCATTTTATCTCCATCCTCTTTCCTCCATTTTTTTGTAATCCAGCTTCCCAAATATTTCAAATATTGCTCTCCTCCAACTGATATTCAGTGATTCCAATTGAAAAACTAAAAAAAGCGAGGTAATTGAAAAAATAAATTGTTCATAGACTCGTACAAGAATATCTACTTACTATGTGGATGACCGAGCGTGGGGGGTGAGTGGTAACGCTATGGTCTCGAATTCGTGAGGACGATGGTTAGAATCCTCGTCCGAGCATCCAGATTTGGGTTTTCCATGGTTTATCCAAATCACTCTCCAGTCTTTTCCCGCCTCTAATGACCTCGACGTCGACGAGCCGTAGAGCCATAAGAGAAAAAAGTATGTCGCTGATCAGTGGCTCTGAGTCCGCTTGACTGTGTGTATCTCTGTTGGCGGAGACGACGGCTGTCGGAGACAATCATAAGTCATACTTTCCACGAGAAGTTTTTGGGAACTCTCCGTGATGGAAAGTATCATCCCACATTTGTGTCTCGCCGTAATTCATGCATATTTTCATCAGGGAGAACATTATGACCACTTACCTAATAGCCGGTATGTCTGCCTTTGCCACGGATAACAGCGGTGACGCGTCTTGGCATGAAAGCAATGAGGCCTTGGTAGGTCCCTGGGGGGAGTTGGCACCACATCTGCACACACAAGTCGCCTAATTCCCGTAAATCCCGGAGACTGGGAAATGAACTCTGACGCCACGTTCAATCACATCCCAGATGTGTTTTATCTGGTTCAGATCTGGCGAGTTGGGGTGCCAGCATGTCAGAACCACTCCATCACACTCCCGACCTCGCGACATGGCGCATTATCTTGTTGAGAAATGCTACTGCCGTTCGGAAACATGGTCGTGATGAAGGGGTGTTCATGGTCTGCAACCAGTGTACGATACTTATTGCTCGTCATGGTGCCTTGCACGATCTCCACTGGACCCATAGATACCCACGTGAATGTTCCCCAGAGCATAATTGAGCCGCCGCCAGCTTGTCTCCGTCCCGCAGTACAGGTGTCAAAAAACTGTTCTCCTGGAAAACGACGGATTCGCACCCTCCCATCGGCATGATGGAGAAGGTATCAGGATTCATCAGACCAAGGAACGCTCTGCCAATACGCCAACGTCCAGTGACGATGGTCACGTGCCCATTTCAGTCGTAGTTGTCGATGTTGTGGTGTTAACATTGGCACACGCACGGGTCGTCGGCTGCAGAGGCCCATCGTTAGGAGTGTTGGGTGCACTGTGTGTTCAGACACACTTGTACTCTGCCCAGCATTAGAGTCTGATGTTAGTTCCGCCACAGTTCGCCACCTGCCCTGTTTTACCAGTCTGCCCAGCCTACGACGTCCGACATCTGTAATGAGGGGTGGTGACCCAACCGCTCGAAGTTTGGACGTGGTTTCACCTTGGGTTCGCTACTTCTTGAAGACACTCGCCACAGCACTCCTCGTCGTGCAGTTTCCGAAATGCTCGTGCCGAGGCTCTGGGCCATCACAATCTGCCCTCGGTCAAAGTCAGATAGATCGCGCACCTTCCCCATTCTAAACAGAGGTAGCACACTCAGTGATACTACATGCGCCGTGCGTGTGTCTGACTAACAGTCGTTCCTCGTCAGAACGGGTATGTAAGTCTTCTGCTTAGGTTGCGTCTTTGTACCAGTAGTCGGCGACATTTGTTAAAGTTTCTGCAGACCGCCTTGTTGGCGGATCCTTAACACCTGCGTCACACACAAGTATAAAACAATTTCTCCAAGCGTTCCAAGTGTTTTAAGTACCAGTATTAATAAAATCGCCGTGTCATTACAGGTTATGACGGAAGATGCCACTGTGGAGAAATTGAGAATATTGATCACGTGCTGTACCACTGTCCTGCGTGTGATTGCCACCGGCGACACCTTATTCTGCAGCTAAGCGAAGTTGACCTAGAGGGCAAAGGCGCAGTGCTGACTTCTACAAATGGCTTAGAGTCTCTGAAGGCTTATGCTGCGCTCGTGTTTGCCACTAGGATGCAGCTTATGATGTAATTTAATAACGGCAGGCACCAGACGGCTGATGTTTTTCTGGGTCTTCAGCATCAAGCCGGGTGGCACTGCCTCCACACGGTCCCCGTGGGCACTTATAACTCAAGTGACAAAAGGTGTTTCCCTTAAGAGGAACCTGTCTCCCTCGTAGGAGGGGTCTTTCCCTTGGTGGTGGTGCTGGGTGATGCTGGCGAGGGAGAGGAAGAGCTTCGGCTCCTGTATCTCCACCTGAGCCTCATCACGCACCCCTAGCGTTCGTTGTCATTACAGGTTTAGTCTTCGCCGTCAAGTCGGGTGGCACCGCCTTCAGGTAGCTCCCCGCGAGCACTGTATGAGCAGTGGCTAAAGCTGTTTTCATACTAATGGAACCTGTCTCCCCTCCATGAGTAGGGGTAATTCTTCCACGACTTTCCCCTTGGTGTGGCCGCTGGTGGTGCAGGGTGATGCTGGCTAGGGGAAGGTAGAGCTCTGCTCAGGTACTCCGAGGTGAGCCTCATCAAGCACCCTTGCGTTCGTTGTCATTACAGGTGAAAAGTCGAATTCTTTCACCAACCTTTCTCATCAATTCGTCAGTGGAAACACTTAGCTGGTTACTTTTCTGTTGATCGCGCATATCGCAGTGACCATTTTTAAACACAACGCATCGCTCTCCTTCAGCCACCGAGTCTTTTCCATAAACCTCACACACCTGGCGATGAGTGCTGTTCGGTTCACAGGTTTTGCTAGCAACATCTTTTTGGCGACTGCAGTTGGCAGGTGTCTGCAGTTACAGTGGCACCACACATACACACTCAGCACAGTAAGATGGCAGCCGGTCGACATTAAGGAGCCTCTTCAACGTTACTCGGAAACCTTACTCACTTTCTACACAGTCCTGGTACGCAGACAAGACTCTTACCAACTAGAGATGGGACACAGTATGTACATTATTGTATTAAACAGACGTTTGCTACTCAGCCACATAGGACTCCCTACTACGTCTGATAACAACAATAATTGTGTTGATTGTTTACTATCTGAAATTAGATTGTTTGCAGATGACATAATGCTGTATAAAAGGATCAAAACGATAGAGGACTGTAAACAGTTGCAGGGTGATCTGGACAGGATATCTAGTTGGGTTGGTAAACATGGGATGAAGATAAATGCAAAGAAGAGTCAGCTTATAAGATACACAAATAAAAAACAAAAGGTTAATTATGAATATAAGGTGGGGAAAGAATTGCTTGCTGAAGACTTGAAAAGGAAATATCTTGGCATTACATTTGATAACAAGCTTAACTGGGCAGGACACATTGGACAGGTGGTAGGAAAAGGTTTCAAAATTCTGCACTTGTTGGAGAGAGTGATGAGGGGGTGCACGAGAGAAGTAAAGGAATTGGGTTACAAAACTTTGGTCATACCATTGCTCGAATATGGTCGTGTAGTATGGGACCCACATTTTGAGTATCAAATACAGGAGTTGGAGAAGGTGCAAAGAAGGGCTGCTAGATTTGTTTCTGGAAATTATCGCAGAATGCAGTCAGTGACAGATATGATAAAGGAGCTGGAATGGGATTCATTGCAAGACAGGAGGAGGATGAGGAGGGTAATGGGAGTGTACAGGGCGTATACTGGCGATGAAACATGGAAAGATATTGCAGTAGGTTTGAAAAGTAGTGCATGGAAGGGAAAAGATGACCATGACCACAAGCTGGCACTCAATTTCAGGCACAAGGGTGTGGGAAGATTCTCTTTTTTAGGTAAGGGTGTCAGGGATTGGAATGAGTTACCAAGGGGAATGATGAATTACCAACCGAAAACGTTAAAAGAATTTCAAGTTAAAATTTGTAGAGGGCAAATATAGGTGAGTGTAGGATAGAGGGAAGATGGGTGTGTAGGGAAATTGCTACCAGAGCCTGTGCTCCATTGCAATTAAATTAAATTAAACGCTATACAGTCCAAGTGGAGTGGTCAGTCTCCCTCAGTGTGCTCATGGAAAAACAAGCTCATTGGCTGATTATGGGTATTTTTTTCCTTATGGTTTTACACCTTGTCGAGGTCATTAGAGGCGGGAAGGAAAGAGGAGACCGTGGCTTTTTGAGGGAACTATCCCGACATCGCATGGCGTGACTGCGGCAGATCATACATCACCGAAACCTGGTCGGGGATTCGAACCCAGACTGTGTGAGTGAGTGCTCACCTTGACGACGCCGTAGACGAGCGTGAGTCCCACGACGCCTTGCAGCCCGCTCACCATGTTAGAGGCGTCGAGCAGCGTCGGCCCTGCACAGAGACGCAGAGAGAGAGGGTATCACAAACACCTCCCGGCTGAGAGGGTCACGCACACTAAGCAGACCTGACACACACATTTTAAGATTTAATCGTTACTTTTAACGATTAATCAAGCTATAAAAACATTTCTGGTAAAAAGTGTCGTCGTTTTTTACTCACATCTCGTTCTCAGCCAAGTCCACACTTCACTTTATGAAACAGTGGTTTCTCTCGGTCTTATAGATCTTGTTTTTTACGTTCAGTGACTTGGCCGATATGCATGACACGTTTTAATGAACTAGGTAGTAAAACTTCTATGTAAATATATTGTGTTGTTTTGACAACCTTACGAATATGCACAAGGCAACTTTTTCCTGGCATCTCTTTCGCGTTGGAAAAATCTCAGAACAAGTCATACATACTATGCCTTTCATTTCAGCAAAAAATTATTATATACACAGTGTCCAAGTCACCAGATTTTATTTATTTATTTTAAGTCAACAATCGGTAGCAGTTAGAGAAACTACATTGTCTTAGAAAGTGAAGTGTTTACACACTATATCCTCTTCAGTCCGGAGGTATCATATATGATACCTCCAAGAATTACTTGTTTCTCGGGTCTCTGCACAGCTGAACCTTTTCTGGCCTATCGTATCATCTGCAATACACATCACGCTTCTCACAGCTCATTTATTCGATCTTCTGCCTAGCGTCACAAGGTTTCAGCACTTTTTTGGAAAACCTGGGATCCTGTAGCTGTACAACATGGCTCGTCGAAATAAACGTAAAGACATATCTTTTTTTCCATGAAATAAAGCAACATGAAGCAGTAAAGTTGTCTGTATAATTTTCCTGCTTGAGTCCCGAGATACCACCTATAAAAAATTAAGTTTTGTTTCAAAAAATTTTTTTCATGGTCATTCATTGTTAACTAGCATTAACACAAAGTAAATAACACAATAGCAGTTCTCTTGCACTTCTATTATGAACTCGGGACTGAAGAGGATATAGTCTAGACTTGGTTCAGAACAAGATCTCATAATATTTTGTCAATTAACAACGACAAGAGTTGGCGTGTTGTTAGAACAACTATTTTTTTGGCATTTCAGTTGCCAACTACGTTCGCAGCAATAACAATATCGCTTCGTTTTCCTTCTGGTTCAAAATTTAAAAAAAAAAACAATAAGAATAAAGAACAGACGAAGCAGAAGTAGAAGGTACAAAGCAGAGGCAGAAAAAGGGAAGCAGAAAGAGATTAACGAGGAAAAAAGAGAAGATGAAGAAGTAAATGTTTTTGTTCACGGTTTGAGTCAGTAGTTGCAGATGAGACAATGGTTTAGAACAGAAGCCGAAGGGAACAGGGAAGAAGACTGTGAATACCTATAGGGATACCTACGACAACATGAGATACAAAAATAAAGGCAGGACGAGTTATTGTGAACACATAATATTTCACTGCACGAGGTGAAGTAAATTGTGCGAGGTACCTAACGGCCGCTATCCGTTATCGCCCAGCGACGGTGGGATTGTCGTTGCACGCATGGGCGATCACTTCACCAGTTACTATGATCGCGGTGAGCGATTGTCCTATTCTAGCTAATAAAGCGGCTACAGAGGACCCAACTTCAGTCCCAATCTGCAGGGGCAATCCGGCAGGGGCCCTGCAGATTGCCACGTAAGAACGCAAATTTTGTCTGCTACGCCCCCTATATCGGGATGTTCGCAGAACCCAACAAACAATTCACCGACTGTCCCTGCAGACTGGAACCAAAATCAGACCTGCGTAGGGCGATTGCGACGATGGAGACAATATTGGCTCAGTCTGCTTGGAGCAGGCAATGAGTGTCGTTAAAAATGTCTAAGAGAAAGAGATTCACTGAACGAATACTTATAAGAATATACCCCAATTGTGGGACAAACACGACAGAAACTACATAAACCGCAAAATACGGAAGAAGGGTTTCAAGGTTTGCTCGAAATTTACAAGAAATTGGAACTGGAAGTAACACTTGCAGTATTTTGTTCTTCCTTAATGTAGTGTTTTAGACATTTGTAGATAGCTCAACATGTCTCAGGAATGAGGTCTGAAAGCATTTGTGGTGAAATCGGCGAACTAAATTTCATATCTTCATTGGTTTGTCTACTTGCCAAAAATTGCAAAGTAACGACTAATCGTTTTCTGGCGCATATACTCTTCACGGATAAGAGTATTTATATTCAATAAAGAGCCAAAGAAACTGGTATAGGCATGTGTACGCAAACACAGAGATATGTAAACACTCAGAGTACGGCGCTGCGGTCAGCAACGCTATATAAGACAATAGGTGTCTGGCGTAGGCGTTAGATCGGTTACTGCTGCCACAGTGGCAGGTTATCACGATTTAAGTGAGTTTGAACGTGGTGTTATAGTTGGCGCACGAGAGATGGGACACGGCATATCCGAGGTAGCGATGAGGTGGAAATTTTTCCGTACGACCATTTCACGAGTGCACCGTGAATATCGAGAACATCAAATCTCCGACATCGCTGCGACCGGAAAAAAGATCCTGCAACGACTGAAGAGAATCGTTCAGCATGACAGAAGTTCAACCCTTCCGCAAATTGCTGCGTATTTCAATGCTGGGCCATCAACAAGTGTCAGCGTGCGAACAATACAACGAAACATCATCGATATGGGTTTTCAGAGCCGAAGGTCCACTCGTGTTCCCTTGCTGAGTGCACGACACAAAGCTTTACGCCTCGCCTGGGCCGTCAACACCGACATTGGACTATTGATGATTGGAAACATGTTGCCTGGTCCGACGAGTCTCGTTTCAAATTGTACCGAGTGGATGTATGTGTACGGGTGTGGAGACAACCTCATGAATTCATGGGCCCTGCATGTCAGCAGAGGACTGTTCAAGCTGGTGGAGGCTCTGTAATGGTGTGGGGCGTGTGCAGTTGGAGTGACATGGGACCCCGGATACGTCTAGATACGACTCTGACAAATGACACGTACATACGAATCCTGGCTGCTCACTTGCATCCATTTGTGTCCACTGTGCATTCTGAAGGACTTAAGCAATTCCAGCAGGACAATGCGACATCCCACACGACCATAATTGCTACAGAGTGGCTCCAGGAACACTCTTCTGAGTTTAAACACCTCCGCTGGCTACCAAACTCGCCAGACATGAACATTATTGAGCATATCTGGGATGCCTCGCAACGTGCCATTCAGGAGAGATCTCCACCCCCTCGTACTCTTACGGATTTATGGACAGCCCTGCAGGATGCGTGGTGTCAATTCCCTCCAGCACTACTTCAGACATTAGTCGAGTCCATGCCACGGCGTGTTGCGGCACCTCTGCGTGCTCTCGGGGGCCCTACACGATATTAGGCAGGTGTACCAGTTTCTTTGGCTCTTCAGACATTAGTCGAGTCCATGCCACGTCGTGTTGCGGCACTTCTGCGTGCTCGCGGGGGCTCTACACGATATTAGGCAGGTGTACCAGTTTCTTTGGCTCTTCAGACATTAGTCGAGTCCATGCCACGCCGTCTTGCGGCACCTCTGCGTGCTCTCGGGGGCCCTACACGATATTAGGCAGGTGTACCAGTTTCTTTGGCTCTTCAGTGTACATAAGGGATCACTAAGTGGAGTGTCTCTTCAAAACTTTCAGAATCTACTCTCTGGTTCTATCTAGGCTTCTCAAAGTGTTCATTCAAGATAATTTTTTCTCAATAAAATTCATTTCTTCACCAAATATCTTCTTTTTCTCTCAGTACAAACTGTAGTACATGTTATTGTTAAAACGGCGTCTAATTTTAGTTGCTTAGTTAAGCGCTTGCAACTAGCAGTCACGCAATCACAATGTAAATTGAGATTGGGAGCGTGGGGAGGGAAGACCCATATGATCGCCCTGATGATTGCCCCTGCAAATTGGGATCGCGATTGGTTCGTCTGTAGTCGCCTGTAGACCGGCCCGCCGACTGTGTAATACGGTCTGTTATCTGTTTCTTGAATGCGGGAAACGTCAAACCGGCTGACATTCGTCGCCAGATTGGTGAGTTGTATGGCGAAGGAGCCACGAGTGACGGAATGGGTGACTCTGCGTGTGACGAACAATGATGATTTGGTGAGTGTAGTCGAAAAAAAAGTCGAAAAAAAAATTCGTGCGGACAATTCACAATTTTTGCACGGAGTGTTCTTTATAACACTGTGACAGGTGGATTACGCTCAGGATGGGTGACCGAGAAGCTCACCAGGAACACAGAGCCAAGCAGGGTCTCAGCGCGTTGACCTTCCTCACACCCGAGGAAGGCGAACAGTTCCTGGACCATATCGCATCACGTGACGAGACGGGTGTGTCACGTGACACCTCAGTCGCAGCAGCAGTCCACGGAACGCAGTCACACTTCACCGCCAACGAACAGGAAATTCAACTGTTTGTTGGGACAGAAAAGGTGTCCTGCTGATCGAATTCTTGGCTCGAGGCTGGACCATTAACACAGACGCCTCTTGTCGCTGGACAATCTGTATGGTGCAATTCATGACAACAGCTCCATTAGAACGCACGTCCTCACACCGCTCATTGCTCCTCGAGAGTTTCCCGACGGCGACTCTTTAAGGTCCGCGCTCACTACGGCGGGCCGCATCGCGTCGCGTCGCATCGCAGAAAAGCGTCTGCAATCACTTCTAATGGGGTAAGGCCGGCCACACACAGAACCGGGCGGGGCAGGACATTTTGCCCTGGGGCGTCTTGTGCGACGGGAAACGCACGGGCGCTTATGGAGCACCACACACAGGACCGGGCGGGGCAGGGCACGTCGAAAAGACGCCCCGGGGCAAAATGCGAAGCTGAAACAAATTATGCCCCGGGGCAAGTCGCTGCCGGGCAGAACGTTCTGCGCATGCGCTGTCACGGGACCCACCCTCCCTCCCCGGGCTCCACTATCTAGCGATCTGGTTGTGTTGAACACGTGGTTGTGTTGTGTTTCGAATATTCGACTCATTTGTATGTGTGCCATGTATGACTGTAAGATTTAAAATTTTTATGACTATACAGTGTTATTATATGGTTGAATAACTAATGCTGAGGAAAAAGAGGACCAACATACATACATTAAGGTTATCAAAAGCCACTCCTCTGGGGGTATGGCTGTTCTCCAGTTGGTATTTTGCTTTTCTATTCTGCTCCGAATGCTCTCAAGTACAAAGTCGAATGTCGAAATTGACATGCGACAATAATCAAAAAACTTGTCTGGGTCGGCTAGAAGCTCAGAAATAAAACTTCCTATATTCCTTTTCAGGTATATAGGGTGTACCCACATCTCTCTGTTGTTAACATTGTGGTCCAGAGCTGCAGATAGTTCAAATTTAACAAAACGGTCTCCTCATCTTCATCCAGTTCAAAATGATACACTACAAACCAGTATGCTCCCACTGAGTTCACCGACAGGTGATTTGCTAAATGTTTGACTTGTCGTGCCCCGCCTCGTTCTGTGTGTGACAGCAGCACGACAGGGCAAGTCAGGCGACTCGTCGCGCCCCGCCCCGCCCTGCCCCGCCCGGTTCTGTGTGTGGCCGGCTTAACGCACACCAGAGGCGGGTCGAGTCGGGGCGGGGCGGGGCGCGACGAGTCGCACGGCCGGATCGCTTGGCCAGCTCTGCGTATTTTTCCGCCTGTGCGCCTCGATGCGCTCAGTCGCGACCAGGTTTGCGATAGGAGCTCCATCAGCACTGACTGACTTTTGCAACTTGTGTGTTCCTATTTCCGTGAATTAACTACATTACTTCAAAAAATTAGCTTCAAATTTGCACGCAGGATGGTGGATGATTTCTGAAAAAATATAAATAATTACAATCTGAAAATTTAATTACTTTATGAAATTTAATAAAGATTAAAAAATTATAATATTTCTAGCTCATGCTCGCTTGTTCTTTGCTTATATGTTTTAACTTAAACTATTCAAACGTAATGGATGCAGAGTACTGCATCTCATTAGTAATGACTTTCAAAGAGTTTTATGATTTACAAGATGCAAAATATAATAACAAAAAAAACATATATTTGGGAGGAAATAGGAAACTAGTTAAAACAACCAGGTATAATGTCATGTTTCGTATTTTATTTTATTTTTATTTTACGTGTGTATTATAGTTTTCTATTACTTTCTTTAAATGCCGCTTCTAAAGCTTTGTGTTACCAATTAACCTAATTGTTTAAAAATATTTTGTGAAATTATTCTAAATCTTAATGATTTCTGATGTAACCTAGAAACCTGTGTAAATCAACCTGTTGAAATTTCTTTGTTGTCATGTTCGTTCTTACCTTCTGCAACCCAATTCAAATATTGTCAAGCAAAAGGTTGTGAATGCAGCACGTGGCCAGTATTACTTTATTTATCTTATTAGGTAACACCGACATTCTTCTTTCACAGATTTGAAACCTTCTACCTATAAAACCAAAGCAGTTATCGATCACCCTCCATAGTTTATTGAGCCTATAATTGAAAGTTCGTTTCTCTTCATTTCATTTTATCTGATATTCTGAAATAGGCCTCATCTCGAAAGGGGAAAAGCTTTATTTACTACTATTACATACTGCATTTTATCTCACTTGGCAACGTGAAAATTCAGTTTTCCTGCAGCCATTGCCTCATTGTAGCTAAATGTTTTGCCATCTTAATTTTTTTCCCAATCCTCCTGCGACCAATATACAACTGCAACTAAAAGGGCTATTAAAACAATGAAAAACATTCATTTTTCTGCATTAAAAATAAAAAGAACCGCAATTCTGTAGTACTTTTGTAACATTTTTGCCATACAATGTGCCTAAGAAATGCGGAAAATTCCTTTTCACATTAAACCCATTCCCTTTTCTGCTTAATTTCTTCAATGAATATATAAAAATAAGAGCCCTTTGTCTGATGTGTCCATTTGCTGTGCAGAAGCGGCTGAGTAATCGTCGAGAACCGAAGGCGGTGATAAAAGAAATGCGACTCGCTGCGTCCAGATGTGCGTTGCAGCATTTTCGCTCAATGCGATGCGGCCCGCCCTAGTGAGCGCAGACCTTTATACGGCAGCGTGCGAGTGGCTGGCATCTCAGGCGGCTGGGCTCAGCAGTGAGGTGACAGAAGCGCTTGTGCCCGTCTTCTTGCTGAGAAATAACTCATGCAATAAAATGGTTTCTAAATAGTTTTTTTTTTTTTTTTTTTTTTTTTTTTTTTTTTTTTTTTTTTAGTCTTTCGGAACTTATATGTCTCATATGCCCTATAAACTAAGTTTGGCAGGTGGTAGAGAAAGGTTTCAGAATACTACCGTTATTGGAGAAATGATATAGCATGAAAGTGAAGGAATTGCGTTTGAAAAGCTTGGTCGGACGACTGCTTGAGTATGGCGATGCAGAACGTGCGATGCCCACATTGCGGAAACAATATAGGCCTACTGTAATCACAGTGAGTTTCAAGGAGGGCAGCTATATTTGTCTCTGGAAATTATTGAAGACTAGCGGAGTTCCCGGATTTGCCCGGTATAGTTGGCGTAGATTTAACCGTACCCTATTTTTATTCCCGCAAAACATTTGTACAAAGTTTCATAAAATACGCGCCAACTTTTTCGGAATTAAAGCAAACTTACATTCACCCGCCCCCCTACCAAGAAACTGGTGGGCTGCACGTATACTATTTACAGTGGTCCGAAAAGATTCATGTATATCAAGCTTCGATAATTTGGTTAAGAAATTTCATTACTACATTACTGAACAACCCTAGATTATGTTAAAAAACTCACATTTGATTCAATTGCGAAGTGAATGGATATACTTGTGGCTCGAAACTCCAGATCCTTTAACTCTGCAGATAAAATATCAAAAGTGAATCCGGAATAATACTATCGTAAACAGAAGACTAATGCTGAAGGCCAGAGATATTGTCCAGAGATCGTGCTTAAAGAAAATCTCTGTTGTTTCTACGGCTATTTCGTTTAAAAATTGATATCCCGAATTAAAGGAAAGAATACTTCAAGCTATGGCTTTTAAAAATTTAATATATCGAATTAAAAGAAAGAATACTTAAAGTTTTGTTCAGTGTGCAAAATAGTTATTACTCTTAAAGTTATCTTATTGCTTTAATTAAAGGCTATGGTCAGAGACATTGTGTTGTGTGTTTAGTGCGGAGTATGCGGCATCTAGTGATTCCTCCTGCGGAATTTCTCACCATACGTTCAGAATTTCATTTAATGCTCCTACATTATTTAACGTTGAAACATAAGACATGCCAGACAAGTGAATTAAGATTCTAAGCTATAAAACGGTGAAAACTCCATCGAAATCCGCCCCGTAGTTTCCGAGTTTTTATATGACCAATATTTCCGGTTTTCGTTTTATAGATATAGATATGATAAAGGAGCTGGGCTGGGAGTCATTGGAGGGTGAAGAGAGTGCTGGGAGTGTATAAGGCGTATATTAGTGACGAGGCCTGGATGGATATTGGTAGAAGCAAAAACAGAAGTCAATCACAAGACGTAAGGAAGTCTAAGAAGTTTCGTTTTACAGGGAGCGGATTTAAGGAGTGGAATAAATTATCTATAGAAATGCTGAATAATTAACCTGAAACACTGAATAAATTTGTGACCATAATTTGGTAGAGAAACAGACACCATGGCGTGTTCTCCATTGCATTTAAATTCAACCATGAGAATGACCAGAAGATGCTGCGGAGGTGTCTGATGCTATACATTATCCTAGTAGTCTGTTGCTCACCTTCCTTCAGCATGGGTTCGACTATGCATATCTTCACCACCAGTTCCAGGATGCTCCAGCACTAAACAACAAACAAACAGTTGGCAGAGAGTGCGAAAACTTAAAACTATGAATATTATATTCGCAGCACGTCATACTTATAGTTACAGATATACTAAATAATAATAATTCCGTGTGGTCGTAATGACCTGGAAACAGGGTTTCTATTGGCTACACTTTCCGTCCCTGTCTTAGCCGCTTTAACCTAACCCGGTAGTGCTACCAGGTCCAGGGGACCTACAGATATACTAAATAATAATAATTCCGTGTGGTCGTAATGACCTGGTGACAGGGTTTCTATTGGCTACACTTTCCGTCCCTGTCTTAGCCGCTTTAACCTAACCCGGTAGTGCTACCAGGTCCAGGGGACCTACAGATATACTAAATAATAATAATTCCGTGTGGTCGTAATGACCTGGAGACAGGGTTTCTATTGGCTGCGCATTCCACCCCTGTCTTAGCCGCCTTAACCTAACCCGGTAGTGCTACCAGGTACAGGGGACCTACAGATATACTAAATAATAATAATTCCGTGTGGTCGTAATGACCTGGAGACAGGGTTTCTATTGGCTGCGCATTCCACCCCTGTCTTAGCCGCCTTAACCTAACCCGGTAGTGCTACCAGGTACAGGGGACCTACAGATATACTAAATAATAATAATAATTCCGTGTGGTCGTAATGACCTGGTGACAGGGTTTCTATTGGCTACACTTTCCGTCCCTGTCTTAGCCGCTTTAACCTAACCCGGTAGTGCTACCAGGTACAGGGGACCTACAGATATACTAAATAATAATAATTCCGTGTGGTCGTAATGACCTGGTGACAGGGTTTCTATTGGCTGCGCATTCCACCCCTGTCTTAGCCGCCTTAACCTAACCCGGTAGTGCTACCAGGTACAGGGGACCTACAGATATACTAAATAATAATAATTCCGTGTGGTCGTAATGACCTGGAGACAGGGTTTCTATTGGCTGCGCATTCCACCCCTGTCTTAGCCGCCTTAACCTAACCCGGTAGTGCTACCAGGTACAGGGGACCTACAGATATACTAAATAATAATAATTCCGTGTGGTCGTAATGACCTGGAGACAGGGTTTCTATTGGCTGCGCATTCCACCCCTGTCTTAGCCGCCTTAACCTAACCCGGTAGTGCTACCAGGTACAGGGTACCTACAGATATACTGAATAATAATAATTCCGTGTGGTCGTAATGACTAGGTTACAGCGATTCTATTGGCTGCGCATTCCGCCCCTGTCTTAGCCGCCTTAACCTTACACCATAGTGCTACCAGGTCCAGGGGACCTACAGATATACTAAATAATAATTAGTATACGTATACAAAGTTCCATCAAAATCGTATAATAACTGTGTGTTCTAAAAAGGGTCTGAGGCGCATATGACACGCGCAACTGGTCATAGTATGTCGGTAGCACGAATTCGTAGATTCACCCGCAGTTTTTTTTAATATTTTTTTATTATTATTATTTAATTTTATTATATCTTTCATTCCCCTGGCTGAGGGCGGAGAGGGTGGAGAGCGATAGCTCTTTTCAGCCACATAGTATTTTACATTTTTCAATATCATGTTTTATTTACTTACTAGCTGACCCGGCAATGGTTCACTATTGCTGGACTTGAGTAGGCACATAGATTAAATGAAAAAATATTTACATATAAATTTTAAACTGCTGTTTCATTCACTTTCAGTTGGAAAGGGTGAGAGCGGATGCGCTTTGGAAAACATATGTAGACAGTATTTTTCTGTTTGTTTTAAAGTATAAGTGTACAAATTCTTATCTAAATCTGATAAAAAATGTGGTTTGCCTAAATTATAGGGTAAAAATGTAATGGGGTTGGAAAGGGGGAGAGGGGATGAATATTCGGAAACCATACGTAGGCAGTATTTTTCTGTTTGTTTTAAAGTATAAGTGTACAAATTGTTATCTAAATCGGATAAAAAATGTGGTTTGCCTAAATTATGGGGTAAAAACGTAATGGGGTTGAAAAGGGGGAGAGGGGATGAATATTCGGAAACCATACGTAGGCAGTATTTTTCTGTTTGTTTTAAAGTATAAGAGTACAAATTCTTATCTAAATCGGATAAAAAATGTGATTTGCCTAAATTATGGCGTAAAAACGTAATGGGGTTGGAAATGGGGAGAGGGGATGAATATTCGGAAACCATACGTAGGTAGTATTTTTCTGTTTGTTTTAAAGTACAAGTGTACAAATTGTTATCTAAATCTGATAAAAAAATGTGGTATTGCCTAAATTATGGGGTGAAAAAATTATGGGGGTGGAAAGGGGGCGAGGGGATTAATATTCGGAAACCGTATGTAGGCAGTATTTTTCTGTTTTGTTTTAA
>JARYHS010005557.1:5309695-5346195 GCA_031002005.1 Vandiemenella viatica | reverse complement strand
TCAGCGCCATGTCGCCCACCAGCAGCGGCCAGTGGCAGTACAGCCACGGCAGCAGCATCTTGTGCCACCTCTGACAACACAACACAACACAATACAAGCAACAGGCAAGCACGGGGTCGTAGGGCTGTAGCGTGGGGGAGTACTCGTCGAAGTATGTCTTCACCATCAGCGCCATGTCGCCACCAGCAGCGGCCAGTGGCAGTACAGCCACGGCAGCAGCATCTTGTGCCACCTCTGACAACACAACACAACACAATACAAGCAACAGGCAAGCACGGGGTCGTAGGGCTGCAGCGTGGGGGAGTACTCGTCGAAGTATGTCTTCACCATCAGCGCCATGTCGCCCACCAGCAGCGGCCAGTGGCAGTACAGCCACGGCAGCAGCATCTTGTGCCACCTCTGACAACACAACACAACACAATACAAGCAACAGGCAAGCACGGGGTCGTAGGGCTGTAGCGTGGGGGAGTACTCGTCGAAGTATGTCTTCACCATCAGCGCCATGTCGCCCACCAGCAGCGGCCAGTGGCAGTACAGCCACGGCAGCAGCATCTTGTGCCACCTCTGACAACACAACACAACACAATACAAGCAACAGGCAAGCACGGGGTCGTAGGGCTGCAGCGCGGGGGAGTACTCGTCGAAGTATGTCTTCACCATCAGCGCCATGTCGCCCACCAGCAGCGGCCAGTGGCAGTACAGCCACGGCAGCAGCATCTTGTGCCACCTCTGACAACACAACACAACACAATACAAGCAACAGGCAAGCACGGGGTCGTAGGGCTGCAGCGCGGGGGAGTACTCGTCGAAGTATGTCTTCACCATCAGCGCCATGTCGCCCACCAGCAGCGGCCAGTGGCAGTACAGCCACGGCAGCAGCATCTTGTGCCACCTCTGACAACACAACACAACACAATACAAGCAACAGGCAAGCACGGGGTCGTAGGGCTGCAGCGTGGGGGAGTACTCGTCGAAGTATGTCTTCACCATCAGCGCCATGTCGCCCACCAGCAGCGGCCAGTGGCAGTACAGCCACGGCAGCTGCATCTTGTGCCACCTCTGACAACACAACACAACACAATACAAGCAACAGGCAAGCACGGGGTCGTAGGGCTGCAGCGCGGGGGAGTACTCGTCGAAGTATGTCTTCACCATCAGCGCCATGTTCGCCCACCAGCAGCGGCCAGTGGCAGTACAGCCACGGCAGCTGCATCTTGTGCCACCTCTGACAACACAACACAACACAATACAAGCAACAGGCAAGCACGGGTCGTAGGGTTGTAGCGTGGGGGAGTACTCGTCGAAGTACGTCTTCACCATCAGCGCCATGTCGCCCACCAGCAGCGGCCACTGGCAGTACAGCCACGGCAGCTGCATCTTGTGCCACCTCTGACAACACAACACAACACAATACAAGCAACAGGCAAGCACGGGGTCGTAGGGCTGTAGCGTGGGGGAGTACTCGTCGAAGTATGTCTTCACCATCAGTGCCATGTCGCCCACCAGCAGCGGCCAGTGGCAGTACAGCCACGGCAGCAGCATCTTGTGCCACCTCTGACAACACAACACAACACAATACAAGCAACAGGCAAGCACGGGGTCGTAGGGCTGCAGCGCGGGGGAGTACTCGTCGAAGTACGTCTTCACCATCAGCGCCATGTCGCCCACCAGCAGCGGCCAGTGGCAGTACAGCCACGGCAGCAGCATCTTGTGCCACCTCTGACAACACAACACAATACAAGCACACACAAGCACGGGGTCGTAGGGCTGTAGCGTGGGGGAGTACTCGTCGAAGTATGTCTTCACCATCAGCGCCATGTCGCCCACCAGCAGCGGCCAGTGGCAGTACAGCCACGGCAGCAGCATCTTGTGCCACCTCTTACAACACAACACAACACAATACAAGCAACAGGCAAGCACGGGGTCGTAGGGCTGCAGCGCGGGGGAGTACTCGTCGAAGTATGTCTTCACCATCAGCGCCATGTCGCCCACCAGCAGCGGCCAGTGGCAGTACAGCCACGGCAGCAGCATCTTGTGCCACCTCTGACAACACAACACAACACAATACAAGCAACAGGCAAGCACGGGTCGTAGGGCTGCAGCGCGGGGGAGTACTCGTCGAAGTAGCGGCCAGTGGCAGTACAGCCACGGCAGCAGCATCTTGTGCCACCTCTGACAACACAACACAACACAATACAAGCAACAGGCAAGCACGGGGTTCGTAGGGCTGTAGCGTGGGGGAGTACTCGTCGAAGTATGTCTTCACCATTAGCGCCATGTCGCCCACCAGCAGCGCCCAGTGGCAGTACAGCCACGGCAGCAGCATCTTGTGCCACCTCTGACAACACAACACAACACAATACAACACAATACAAGCAACAGGCAAGCACGGGGTCGTAGGGCTGTAGCGTGGGGGAGTACTCGTCGAAGTATGTCTTCACCATCAGCGCCATGTCGCCCACCAGCAGCGGCCTGTGGCAGTACAGCCACGGCAGCAGCATCTTGTGCCACCTCTGACAACACAACACAACACAATACAAGCAACAGGCAAGCACGGGGTCGTAGGGCTGTAGCGTGGGGGAGTACTCGTCGAAGTATGTCTTCACCATCTGCGCCATGTCGCCCACCAGCAGCGGCCAGTGGCAGTACAGCCACGGCAGCAGCATCTTGTGCCACCTCTGACAACACAACACAACACAATACAAGCAACAGGCAAGCACGGGGTCGTAGGGTTGTAGCGTGGGGGAGTAATCGTCGAAGTATGTCTTCACCATCAGCGCCATGTCGCCCACCAGCAGCGGCCAGTGGCAGTACAGCCACGGCAGCAGCATCTTGTGCCACCTCTGACAACACAACACAACACAATACAAGCAACAGATAAGCTGGGGGTCGTAGGGCTGCAGCGTGGGGGAGTACTCGTCGAAGTACGTCTTCACCATCAGCGCCATGTCGCCCACCAGCAGCGGCCAGTGGCAGTACAGCCACGGCAGCAGCATCTTGTGCCACCTCTGACAACACAACACAATACAAGCACTCACAAGCACAGGGTCGTAGGGCTGCAGCGAGTGGGAGTACTCATCGAAGTACGTATTCACCGTTAGCGCCATGTCACCCACCAACAGCGGCCAGTGGCAGTACAGCCACGGCAGCAGCATCTTGTGCCACCTCTGACAACACAACACAATACAAGCACACACAAGCACGGGGTCGTAGGGCTACAGCGTGAGGGAGTACTCGTCGAGGTATGTCTTCAACATCAGCGCCATTTCGCCCACCAGCAGCGGCCAGTGGCAGTACAGCCACGGCAGCAGCATCTTGTGCCACCTCTCACAACACAACACAATACAAGCACACACAAGCACGGGGTCGTAAGGCTACAGCGTGAGGGAGTACTCGTCGAGGTATGTCTTCAACATCAGCGCCATGTCGCCCACCAGCAGCGTCCAGTGGCAGTACAGCCACGGCAGCAGCATCCTGTGCCACCTCTCACAACACAACACAATACAAGCACACACAAGCACGGGGTTGTAAGGCTACAGCGTGAGGGAGTACTCGTCGAGGTATGTCTTCAACATCAGCGGCATGTCGCCCACCAGCAGCGGCCAGTGGCAGTACAGCCACGGCAGCAGCATCTTGTGCCACCTCTGACAACACAACACAACACAATACAAGCAACAGGCAAGCACGGGGTCGTAGGGCTGTAGCGCGGGGGAGTACTCGTCGAGGTATGTCTTCAACATCAGTGCCATGTCGCCCACCAGCAGCGGCCAGTGGCAGTACAGCCACGGCAGCAGCATCTTGTGCCACCTCTGACAACACAACACAACACAATACAAGCAACAGGCAAGCACGGGGTCGTAGGGCTGCAGCGCGGGGGAGTACTCGTCGAAGTATGTCTTCACCATCAGCGCCATTTCGCCCACCAGCAGCGGCCAGTGGCAGTACAGCCACGGCAGCAGCATCTTGTACCACCTCTGACAACACAACACAACACAATACAAGCAACAGACAAGCACGGGGTCGTAGATCTGCAGCATGGGGGAGTATTCGTCGAAGTACATCTTCACCATCAGCACCATGTCACCCACCAGCAGCGGCCAGTGGCAGTACAGCCACGGCAGCAGCATCTTGTACCACCTCTGACAACACAACACAACACAATACAAGCAACAGACAAGCACGGGGTCGTAGATCTGCAGCATGGGGGAGTATTCGTCGAAGTACATCTTCACCATCAGCACCATGTCACCCACCAGCAGCGGCCAGTGGCAGTACAGCCACGGCAGCAGCATCTTGTGCCACCTCTGACAACACAACACAATACAAGCACAGACAAGCACTACAACACAACCCAAAGCAAATTTCCTTCATACAATTTAAAACGACGATTTTAAACTATTTTTCTATTACGCGGCGTCCATTTATTACGTGAGGTAAAATAGGGTGGGGGTCCGGCGAAATCTCATCAAGGGGTGCGGGTGGGTCGATGGAATATCTTGAAGAACAGAAGAGCTAAAAGAAGATCAAACATCTTACGTCATCATAGTGGGAGGGGGGTTGGGGAGTTCCGACCAGATCTCATCACGGGGGGCGGTGTCCGGAATTCCGGAAAAACACCTCGTGGACACCCCCTTAACAACCATACAAACTGAGGCATTTATGATATGTGCGTACAAGTTCTTCCTTTCCTTCTTCATAAAATTATCTCGGTTTGGTAGCAAACTTCTAAAACTTGTCAAATTTGGAAGTACGTTACTAACGGAGCGTCCATTTATTACGTGTGGTGTTTATGCACTAATCTTTAAACCCCCCCCCCCTTCCCCGTGTGGTGAGATTTATTTCAAATTGCCGCTCTTCACACGAAAGTAGCTTAAAATAGAAAGAACCCAAACTAATGTAAGCAACTAATGTAATACATATAACTATATACAACGACAAGACCGTTGGTAGCTTTCAGAACATTATGTTTTCTGATTTAGTACCTTAATTAGTTGAATCTCCTACTACATTCTTCTTCTTCATCGTTAGCAGCTTCCACCTGCTGACCCACTCTGCTTCGAGATAAAGCCTCTCCAGCGCGCGCTGTCCAGTCACTATCTGTCTTCTTACACTTTAGCCCAATTTCCTCCTCTTTCCGCAACACACCCTTCACTTATCTGTCCCTCGGACTTCCTCTAGGCCTCCTTCCGTTCAGAATCATCCTTGGTATCTTCTGCTCTCGCATTCTCTTCGCATGATCATACCACTGTAATGGATATACCACCTCCAGAGGTCAGACGCCAAGAAGCAACGGTACGTGAGTGGATAAAACTACACCATCCTGATCATCCACAGGATCTCCCAATCGAAGACCCACTCACCTCCATTATGGCGACAAAGCCAGAACTCTGCATCTGTCAAACATCCAGATATTGAAGATCCTTCAACTGGACTTCCAGGATCCCATCTGAAAGGGACCAGTGGGTCAAAATAAACGGCCAAATGCAACGCCATGCTGTATAAGTGGGGTCTTCAGGATTCTCCTGCCTGTGACTACGGAGCTCCTTCCCAGAGTGTGGAGCACATAATCAAGGAATGCCCTCTAAGGACGTACGATGAACCATTCGAAAATATTTTCAGAGCTACAACGTCCTTCACAGAACGGCTGCAACAACTGGCTCCAATCTATGAACGCTACAACGTCCTTGCAGTTGTGTATATTTACATGTATTACATTAGTTGCTTACCATACGACAAATGAATAAGAAATTAACCACTGAAATCTTCATTTCTCTGTCCTCATTTCTCCTAGTCCACTCCTCGGAAATTTCATTTCCATAGCTTGTACTCTCATTTTGTCTTTCTCCTCCATTATCCAGGTTTTCGAAACAAGTGTCAAAACTGACACAAAGTAGGTTTTAGAGATTCCTTCCTCACTATTTCGCGTCGATCTCTAATCCAAACCAAACGTTTAAAACTCTAACAAAAACCATTTGCACATTTTCTTCTTTCATTTTATCTCCATCCTCTTTCCTCCATTTTTTTCAATCCAGCTTCCCAAATATTTCAAATATTGCTCTCCTCCAACTGATATTCAGTGATTCCAATTTAAAAACTAAAAAAAGCTAGGTAATTGAAAAAATAAAATTGTTCATAGACTCGTACAAGAATATCTACTTGCTATGTGGATGACTGAGCGTGGTGGGTGAGTGGTAACGCTCTGGTCTCGGATTCGCGAGGACGGTCGTTAAAATCCTCGTCCGAGCATCCAGATTTGGTTTTCCCTGGTTTACCCAAATCACTCCCCAGTCCTTTCCCGCCTCTAATGACCTCGACGTCGACGAGCTGTAGAGCCATAAGAAAAAAAGTATGTGGGTGATCAGTGGCTCAAAGTCCGCTTCACTGTATGGGTCTCTGTTGGCGGAGACGATGGTGTAGAACAAGTCATAGGCTGTCGGAGACAATCATAAGTCATAGGCTGTCGGAGACAATCATAAGTTATAGGCTGTCGGACACAATCATAAGTCATACGCTGTCGGAGACAATCATAAGTCATAGGCTGTCAGAGACAATCATAAGTCATAGGTTGTCGGAGACAATCATAAGTTATAGGCTGTCGGAGACAATCATAAGTCATAGGCTGTCGGAGACAATCATAAGTCATAGGCTGTCGGAGACAATCATAAGTTATAGGCTGTCGGAGACAATCATAACTCATAGGCTGTCGGAGACAATCATAAGTCATAGGCTGTCGGAGACAATCATAAGCCATAGGCTGTCGGAGACAATCATAAATCATAGGCTGTCGGAGACAATCATAAGTCATAGGCTGTCGGAGACAATCATAAGTCATAGGCTGTCGGAGACAATCATAAGTCATAGGCTGTCGGAGACAATCATAAGTTATAGGCTGTCGGAGACAATCATAAGTCATAGGCTGTCGGAGACAATCTTAAGTCATAGGCTGTCGGAGACAATCATAAGTCATAGGCTGTCGGAGACAATCATAAGTCATAGGCTGTCGGACACAATCATAAGTCATAGGCTGTCGGAGACAATCATAAGTCATAGGCTGTCGGAGACAATCATAAGTCATAGGCTGTCGGAGACAATCATAAGTCATGGGCTGTCGGAGACAATCATAAGTCATAGGCTGTCGGAGACAATCATAAGTCATAGGCTGTCGGAGACAATCATAAGTCATGGGCTGTCGGACACAATCATAAGTCATAGGCTGTCGGAGACAATCATAAGTCATAGGCTGTCGGAGACAATAATAAGTCATAGGCTGTCGGAGACAATCATAAGTCATGGGCTGTCGGAGACAATCATAAGTCATAGGCTGTCGGAGACAATCATAAGTCATAGGGCTGTCGGAGACAATCATAAGTCATAGTCTGTCGGAGACAATCATAAGTCATGGGCTGTCGGAGACAATCATAAGTCATAGGCTGTCGGAGACAATCATAAGTCATGGGCTGTCGGAGACAATCATAAGTCATGGGCTGTCGGAGACAATCATAAGTCATAGGCTGTCGGAGACAATCATAAGTCATGGGCTGTCGCAGACAATCATAAGTCATAGGCTGTCGGAGACAATCATAAGTCATAGGCTGTCGGAGACAATCATAAGTCATGGGCTGTCAGACACAATCATAAGTCATAGGCTGTCGAAGACAATCATAAGTCATAGGCTGTCGGAGACAATCATAAGTCATAGGCTGTCGGAGACAATCATAAGTCATGGGCTGTCGGAGACAATCATAAGTCATGGGCTGTCGGAGACAATCATAAGTCATGGGCTGTCGGAGACAATCATAAGTCATAGGCTGTCGGAGACAATCATAAGTCATGGGCTGTCAGAGACAATCATAAGTCATAGGCTGTCGGAGACAATCATAAGTCATAGGCTGTCGGAGACAATCATAAGTCATGGGCTGTCGGACACAATCATAAGTCATGGGCTGTCGGAGACAATCATAAGTCAGAGGCTGTCGGAGACAATCATAAGTCATAGGCTGTCGGAGACAATCATAAGTCATGGGCTGTCGGAGACAATCATAAGTCATAGGCCTGTCGGAGACAATCATAAGTCATAGGCTGTCGGAGACAATCATAAGTCATAGGCTGTCGGAGACAATCATAAGTCATAGGAAAGCCGGAGACAATCATAAGTCATGGGCCGTCGGAGACAATCATAAGTCATAGGCTGTCGGAGAGAATCATAAGTCATAGGATCTCGGAGACAATCATAAGTCATAGGCTGTCGGAGACAATCATAAGTCATGGGCTGTCGGACACAATCATAAGTCATAGGCTGTCGGAGACAATCATAAGTCATAGGCTGTCGGAGACAATCATAAGTCATGGGCTGTCGGACACAATCATAAGTCATAGGCTGTCGGAGACAATCATAAGTCATGGGCTGTCGGAGACAATCATAAGTCATAGGCTGTCGGAGACAATCATAAGTCATAGGCTGTCGGACACAATCATAAGTCATAGGCTGTCGGAGACAATCATAAGTCATAGGCTGTCGGAGACAATCATAAGTCATAGGCTGTCGGAGACAATCATAAGTCATAGGCTGTCGGAGACAATCATAAGTCATGGGCTGTCGGAGACAATCATAAGTCATAGGCTGTCGGAGACAATCATAAGTCATAGGCTGTCGGAATCAATCATAAGTCATGGGCTGTCGGAGACAATCGTAAGTCATATGCTGTCGGAGACAATCATAAGTCATGGGCTGTCGGAGACAATCATAAGTCATGGGCTGTCGGATACAATCATAAGTCATAAGCTGTCGGAGACAATCATAAGTCATGGGCTGTCGGAGACAATCATAAGTCATAGGCTGTCGGAGACAATCATAAGTCATGGGCTGTCGGATACAATCATAAGTCATAAGCTGTCGGAGACAATCATAAGTCATGGGCTGTCGGAGACAATCATAAGTCATAGGCTGTCGGAGACAATCATAAGTCATAGGCTGTCGGAGACAATCATAAGTCATGGGCTGTCGGAGACAATCATAAGTCATAGGATGTCGGAGACTATCATAAGTCATAGGCTGTCGGAGACAATCATAAGTCATAGGCTGTCGGATACAATCATAAGTCATACTTTGCACGACAAGTTTTCGGGAACTCTCCGTGATGGAAAGTATCATCCCACATGTGTCCTGTGTCTCGCCGTAATTCATGCATACACTGATCAGGCAGAACATTATGACCAACTACCTAGTAGCCGGTATGTCCGCCTTTGGCACGGATAACAGCGACGACGCGTTTGGCATGGACGCAATGAGGCCTTGGTAAGTCACTGGAGGTAGTTGGCACCATAACTGCACACACAAATCACCCAATTTCGGGGAGGAGGGCGATGAGCTCTGACGCCACGTTCATTCTCATCCCAGATGTGTTCGATCGGGTTTAGATCTTTCGAGTTGGGGGGCCAGCACATCAATTGCAACTCGCCACTGTGTTACTCGAACCACTCCTTCACACTCCTGGCCTTGTGTCATGGCGCATTATCTTGTTCAAAAATGCCATTGCCGTTCGGAAACATGCTCTTCATAAAGGGGTGTACGTTGTCTGCAACCAGTGTACGATACTTATTGGTCGTCATGGTGCCTAGCACGAGCTCCACTGGACCCATAGATACCCACCTGAATGTTCCCCAGAGCATAATTGAGTCGCCGCCAACTTGTCTGCGTCACCCAGTACAGGTGTCAAGAAGCTGTTCCCCTGGAAAACAACTGATTCGCACCCTCCCATCGGCACGATGAAGAAGGTATCGGGATTCTTCTCTGCCAATGCGCCAACGTCCAGTGACGATGGTCACTTGCCCGTTTCAGTCGTAGTTGCCGATGTCGTCGTGTTAACATTGGCACATGCAAGGGTCGTCGGCTGCGGAGGCCCATCGTTAGGAGTGTTCAGTGAACTGTGTGTTCAGACACACTTGTACTCTGCCCAGCATTAAAGTCTGATGTTAGTTCCGTCACAGTTCGCCATCCTGTTTAACCAGTCTGCCCAGCCTACGACGTCCGACATCTGTAATGATGGGTATCCGCCCAACCCCTCGACGTTTGGACGTGGTTTCACCTTGGTTTCGCCACTTGTTGAAGACACTCACCACAGCATTTCTCAAACACCCGACAAGTCGTGCTGTTTCCGAAATTCTCGTGCCGAGCCTCCGGGCCACCACAATCTGCCCTCGGTCAAACTCAGATAGATCGCGCGCCTTCCCCATTCTAAACACGGATAGCACGCTCACTGATACTACATGCACCGTGCGTGTGTCTGACTAACAGTCATTCCTCGTCAGAACGGGTATGTAAGTCTTCTGCTTAGTTTGCGTCTTTGTACCAGTCGTCGGCGACATTTGTTAAAGTTTCTGCAGACCGTCTTGTTGGCGAATCCCTAACACCTGCGTCACACACAAGTATAAAACAGTTTCTTCAAGCGTTCCAAGTAATTTAAGTATTAATAAAATCGCCGTGTCATTACAGGTTTAGTCTTCGCCGTCAAGTCGGGTGGCGCCGCATCCACGTGGCTCCCCGCGAGCACAGCATGAGCAGTGGCTAAAGCTGTTTTCATACTAGTGGAACCTGTCTGCCCTCCATGAGTAGGGGTAATTCTTCCACGACTTTCCCCTTGGTGTGGCCGCTGGTGGTGCAGGGTGATAGGGTGAAGGTAAGCTCTACTGAGGTGCTCCCAGGTGAGCCTCATCAAGCACCCTTGCGTTCGTTGTCATTACAGGTGAAAAGTCGAATTCTTTCACCAACCTTTCTCATCAATTCGTCAGTGGAAACCCTTGGTTACTTTTCTGTTGATCGCGCATATCGCAGCGAACATTTTTAAACACAACGCATCGCTCTCCTTCAGCCACCGAGTCTTTTCCATAAACCTCACACACCTGGCGATGAGTGCTAATTAGTTCATAGGTTTGGCTAGCAATATCTTTTTGGCGACTGCACTTGGCAGGTGTCTGCAGTATCAGTGGCACCACACGTACACACACAGCACCAGTAAGATGCGACTCGCACCGGGCCAGGCAGCCGGTCGACACTAAGGCGCCTCCTCCACGTTACTCGGAAACCTTACTAACTTTCTACACAGTCCTGGTACGCAGACAAGACTGTTGTCAACTAAAGATGGGACACACTATTGTAACGGGCTGTTTATTATTATTTAAACCCGTTGTTTGTGCGTCAGGATGGCTAGGTTAGGCCAGTGGTTGTGAGCGTCTTTGCCAGGTACTTACTTGGTGGTGGCTGTGGCTTCTCCTCCCTTGGTTGGTACTCCGGTCTTGGCTATGGCTAGCTTAATAGTCTATTTACTTTGATCTTAATATCTCGGGCTGACTTCAAGGAAAGAGGCTAAGTGCATACACTGTTTATTCTCTCCTAGGCAGGCTGTTACAGTTATCCAACTGCCACGAGCAAGATTCGAAGCACTTAGTCAATATGAAAGAATGATGGACTTACACTGGTTTCGGCGGGCTGGCTAGCGGGCGCGGCTGATCTTCGATCCACACTCGGTGTTCAGAACAGCATAGTGGCTTGACCCCGGGCCTCGGTGAGCCCGCGCTTATATCTCATCAGTTGCGTAGCCTGTCCCCGTTCTACGGGCAATAATCTGACAGCTAGCATTTCTGGAACCTCCTCCACGAGCCTAGCTTCCATAGCTATTGCTCGCCGACCTCGATTTCCAGCTGACGAACCTTGCGACATACTACGCCGGGCGCTTGCCTGTGCCTCGCTACCCGAGCATGTTGCCGCTAATACATTATCATTATTTATATTTTATTACTCCCAAAGTACTCTGCAATTATTAAAACGACCTGCTACACTATCTACATTATTGTATCAATAGACGTGTGCTACTCAGGCACATAGGGCTCCCTACTACGTCTAGAGTCGAAGTGGCGTGGTCAGTCTCCCTCAGCGTGCTCATGGGGTGATTATGGGTATTTTTTTTTTGTATATGGCTTTACGCCTTGTCGAGGTCATTAGAGGCGGGAAGGAAAGAGGAGACCGTGGCGTTTTGAGGGAACTATCCCGACATCGCATGGAGTCACTTCGGGAGATCATACATCACCGAAACCTGGTCAGGGATTCGAACCCAGGCTGTGTGAGTGAGCGCTCACCTTGACGACGCCGTAGACGAGCGTGAGTCCCGCGACGCCCTGCAGCCCGCCCACCATGTTAGAGGCGTCCAGCAGCGTCGGCCCTGAACAGAGACACAGAGAGAGAGGGTATCACAAACACCTCCCAGCAGAGAGGGTCACGCACACTAAGCAGAACTGACACACACATTTTAAGATTTAATCGTTACTTTTAACGATTAATCAAGCTATAAAAATATTTCTGGCAAAAAGTGTCGTCGTTTTTTACTCACATTTCGTTCTCAGCCAAGTCCACACTTTACTTTATGAAACAGTGGTTTCTCTCGGTCTTATACATCTTGTTTTTTACGTTCAGTGACTTGGCCGATATGCATGACACGTTTTAATGAACTAGGTAGTAAAACTTCTATGTAAATATATTGTGTTGTTTTAACAACCTTACGAATATGCACAAGGCGACTTTTTCCTGGCATCTCTTTCGCGTTGGACAAATCTCAGAACAAGTCATACATATTATGCCTTTCATTTCAGCAAAAAATTATTATATGCACAGTTTCCAAGTCACCAGATTTTATTTATTAATTTTAAGTCAACAATCGGTAGCAGTTAGAGAAACTACTTTGTCTTAGAAAGTGAAGTGTTTACACACTATATCCTCTTCAGTCCCGAGGTATCATACATGATATCTCCATGAATTACTATTTGTTTCTCGGGCCTCTGCACAGCTGAACCTTTTCTGGCCTGTGGTATCATCTACAATATACATCGCGCTTCTCACAGCTCATTTATTCGATCTTCTGCCTAGCGTCACAAGATGGAAGCACTGATTAAAAACTTGGGATCCTGCATCTGTACAACATGGCTCGTTGAAATAAAGGTAAAGACATATCTTTTTTCCATGAAATAAAACAACATGAAGCAGTAAAGTTGTGTGTATAAATTTCCTGCTTGAGTCCCGAGGTATCATATATGATACCACCTATAAAAAATTAATTATTGTTTCAAAAAAATTATGGTCATTCATTGTTAACTAGCATTAACACAAAGTAAATAACACAATAGCAGTTCTCTTGCACTTTTATTATGAACTCGGGACTGAAGAGGATATCGTCTAGACTTGGTTCAGAACAAGATCTCATAATATTTTGTCAATTAACAACGACAAGAGTTGGCGTGTTGTTAGAACAACTATTACTTTGGCATTTCAGTTGCCAACTACGTTCGCAGCGATAACAATATCGCTTCGTTTTCCTTCTAGTTCAAAATTAAAAAAATAAAAAATAAAAAAAAGAATAATAAACAGACGAAGCAGAAGTAGAAGGAACAAAGCAGAGGCAGAAAAAAGGGAAGCAGAAAGAGATTAACGAGGAAAAAAGAGAAGATGAAGAAGTAAATGTTTGTGTTCACTGTTTGAGTCAGTAGTTGCAGATGAGACAATGGTTTAGAACAGAATCCAAAGGGAACAGGGAAGAAGGCTGTGAATGCCTATAGGGATACATACGACAACATTAGATACAAAAATAAAGGCAGGACGAATTATTGTCAACACTTAATATTTCAGTTTAGGAGGTGAAGTGAATTGTGCGAGGTACGTAACGGCCGCTATCCGTTATCGCCTTGCAACGGTGGGGCTGTCATTGCACGCATGCGCGTTCACTTCACCAGTTACTATGATTCGCGGTGAGCGATTGTCCTGTTCAAGCTAATAGAGCGGCTACAGAGGACCCAACTTCAGTCCCAATCTGCAGGGGCAATCTGGCAGGGGCCCTGCAGATTGCCACGTTAGTGGGCAAATTGGGTCTGCTACGCCCGATGTCGGGATGTTGGCAGAACCCAACAAACAATTAACCGACTGTCCCTGTAGACTGGAACCAAATTGATACGTGCGTAGGGTGATTGCGACGATTGAGACAATATTGGCTCAGTCGGCTTGGAGCACGCAATGAGTGTCGTTAAAAATGTCTAAGAGAAAGAGGTTCACTGAACGAATACTTATAACAATATACCCCAATTGTGGAACAAACACGACAGAAACTACATAAACCGCAAAATACGGAAGAAGGGTTTCAAGTTTTGTTCGAAATTTACAAGGAATTGGAACTGGAAGTAACACTTGCAAGCTTTTTTCTTTCTTAATGTAGTGTTTTAGACATTTGTAGATAGCTCAACATGTCTCAGGAATGACGTCTGCAAGCATTTATGGTGAAATCGGCGAACTAAATTTCATATCTTCATAGGTTTGTCCACTTGCAAAAAATTGCAAAGTAATGAGTAATCGTTTTCTGGCGCTTATACTTTTCACGAATAAGAGTATTTATATTCAGTATAGAACCAAAGAATCAATTATAGTCATGCATGTGCAAACACGTAGATATGTAAACAGCCAGAGTACGGCGCTGTGGTCGGCAACGCCTATATAAGACAACAGGTATCTGGCGCAGGTGTTAGATCGGTTACTGCTGCTACAATGGCAGGTTATCACGATTCAAGTGAGTTTGAACGTGGTGTTATAGTCGGCGCACGAGTGATGGGACACAGCATCTCCCAGGTAGCGATGAGGTGGGGATTTTCCCGTAAGACCATTTCACGAGTGCACCGTGAATATCGAGAACATCAAATCCCCGACATCGCTGCGACCGGAAAAAAGATCCTGCAACGACTGAAGAGAATCGTTCAGCATGACAGAAGTCCAACCCTTCCGCAAATTGCTGCGTATTTCAAGGCTGAGCCATCAAAAAATGTTAGCGTGCGAACCATTCAACGAAACTTCATCGATATGGGCTTTCGGAGCCGAAGGCCCACTCGTGTACCCTTGCTGAGTGCACTACACATAGCTTTACGCCTCGCCTGGGCCCGACATTGGACTATTGATGATTGGAAACATGTTGCCTGGTCCGACGAGTCTCGTTTCAAATTGTACAGAGAGGATGGACGTGTACGGGTATGGAGACAACCTCATGAATTCATGGACCCTGCATGTCAGCAGGGGACTGTTCAAGCTGGTGGAGGCTCTGTAATGGTGTGGGGCGTGTGCAGTTGGAGTGACATTGAACCCCTGATACGTATAGATACGACTCTGACAGGTGACACGTATGTACGCATCCTGGCTGATCACCTGCATCCATTCATGTCCGTTGAATATTCCGAAGGACTTGGGCAATTTCAGCAGGACAATGCGACACCCCAGACGACTAGAATTGCTACAGAGTGGCTCCAGGAACACTCTTCTGAGTTTAAACACCTCCGCTGGTTACCAAACTCCCCAGAAATGAACATTATTGAGCATATCTGGAATGCCTTGCAACGTGCCGTTCTCCACCCCCTCGTACTCTTATGGATTTATGGACAGCCCTGCAGGATGCATGGTGTTAATTCCCTCCAGCACTACTTCAGACATAGTCGAGTCAATGCCACGTCGTGTTGCGGCACTTCTGCGTGCTCGCGGTGACCCTACACGATATTAGGCAGGTGTACCAGTTTCTTTGGCTCTTCACTGTATATAAGGGATCACTAAGTGGAGCATCTCTGCAAAACTTTCAGAATCTACTCTCTGGTTCTATCTAGGCTTCTCAAAAGTGTCCATTCAAGATAATTTTTTCTCAATAAAATTCATTTCTTCACCAAATATCTTCTTTTTCTCTCAGTACAAACTGTAGTAAATGTTATTGTTAAAACGGCGTCAACTTTTAGTTGCTTTGACATAAAAGGGGCCATTGTTAAGCTCTTGCAACTAGCAGTCACGCGATCACAATGTAAATTGAGATTGGGAGAATGATCGCCCTGATGATTGCCCCTGCAAATTGGGATCGCGATTGGTTCGTATATAGTCGCCTGTAGACCGGCTGTGTAATACGGTCTGTTATCTGTTTCTTGAATGCGGAAAACGTCAAACCGGCTGACATTCGTCGCCAGATTGGTGAGTTGTATGGCGAAGGAGCCACGAGTGACAGAATGGGCGACTCTGCGTGTGACGAACAATGATGATTTGGTGAGTGTAGTCGAAAAAAAAGTCGAAAAAAAAATTCGTGCGGACAATTCACAATTTTTGCACGGAGTGTTCTTTATAACAGTGGTATGTGTGGTAGCCACTGAGGACTCAGTGGGAAGCATGTGGGAGCATGGTTATAAAGAGCAAACCTTGTTCAAACATTTTATTGCAAGAATCATGGTCAACGATTGAACTTATACAGAATATCACAAATAATATAATACAATATGATACATAAGAAAGCTTCGATGTTTCAGATTATGATCTAAATAAATCCTGTACCAATACAAAAATAATAACAACCAGGTTGAGCCATGAGAATATCCCTCATCACAATATCTCCACTTGTATTAAACATCCAAACAGAAAACCTTACGCGCTAGGAAACGTGATATAACAGGGCAGGCTCTCACCAATTTACCATCATGTAACAAATCTACAACTAGTATCAAACACAATTTGTACGGAGGAGGCAAAATACACCAATTATTTCAAACGAAGAGGAATCAGTTTACCTCAGCGTCCTTCAATTTAACCTAAGAATCAAGTTCTTACCAAGGTTCTGACACACTATAGTGCACCCACACACACTGACGAGGTGGCGGGAACGATCAGCACCAAATATCGGGGAATTTTGTCCATTCCCGTAACACAATTAACAAGAACGCAGAAAGCGACGCACTTTGTAGTTGGAGTCGTCAGGTATTCTATCCCGAATACCCAACAGGGCTAGAAAATGGCAATTTATCGCCTCGAAGTCACCACCAGCCCCGACCACCACCGTACTCCAGAATCGGCGGAAAACGACTCACGGACACGAGGCGCAGCAGAGGACTTCCTTCGATTAATGCGAGCGAGGAACGGTCTCGGTGGAATCACAAATCCACCTCAAGTAGTACTTCCAGGCTGCCTGGGCAAATTACAAGAGCTCGCTATACCAGCGGGCCTCTAACGTCGCAGTCCCTTGAGGAAAGTATTAGGCCCAACGAACCAAGCCGCTGCTGCCGGCCGACTCCCTTTCCGGTCTCGTGTCCCCCGATTATATCAGCTCATTCAGCCGGAAGAGGGCACCACCGGGCCACAGCGCTCTCTCACGGGCGAAACTAGCACGCGGGCTCAGCATCAGAAGACGATCGCGGGCGGGGAAAAATAAACAATGCGAGCCGAGCATGGCTCAAACACTGTGAGCAGGAACACAGAGCCAAGCAGGCTGTCAGCGCGTTGACCTTCCTCACACCCGAGGAAGGCGAACAGATCCTGGACCATATCGCGTCACGTGACACCTTAGTCGCAGCAGCAGTCCACGGAACGCAGACACACTTCACCGCCAACGAACAGGAAATTCAAACAAATCGTGTCAACTGTACACTGTTTGTTGGGACAGAAAAGGTGTCCTGCTGATCGAATTGATGGCTCGAGGCTGGACCATTAACACAGACGCCTCTTGTCGCTGGACAAACTGTATGGTGCAAATCGTGACAACAGCTCCATTAGAACGCCCGACCTCACACCGCTCATTGCTCCTCGAGAGTTTCCCGACGGCGCACAGTGCGGCGAAATCTCAAAAAGCTGGTCAAAATATGGAAACGTTATCCAAGTTTAATGAAACTTTGTACAAAATCTGTTTTGAGCACGCTGATTACGATTCCAATGACAAAACTGAAAAAAAACCAGAGGATCCAATATGGCGGATTAAAATTAAAAATGGTCTAAAAATGTTTCAATTCTCATACAAATTTGTATACAGGGTTTAATAAGCTCGCTGATATCGATTCCAATGTTAACAATGCAAAAAAGAACAAATGGCGGATTCAATATGGCAGATTGAAAATAAGAAGGGTTAAAATTTAAATAGGTTTCAAAAATTGAAAAATGTTTGAATTATAAATTTTTGTGGATAAAAATATGGTGTACTATAAATTCCTATTTCCTTTCGAATGAAGCCAACTTTATCGTCGCTCTCGTTGGTTGGCCCAGCAGATTCTGGAGCAATAAAATATAACTTGTATTAGCCTTTTATATCCCATAAGATCTATTTAATACTAACCCCATACATACAGGTATTATTAAAGATTACTTAAAAAGAGGAAGTTAATTTCGTCTGGTATTCTTCAGTATATCGTATTAATTAAGTTAATTTCGCCAATAACAGACTAAGTTATAAGCAAAAATTTCGCACACCTATAGGTGTATCCAACTTTAGTGGACTTAGTTAGCTATGCAAGATTTGGAAGAACAATGTTTTCGACTGCTAGATTTTGAAATGATGTGTTATTTCAGATATGTAGATGATAGTTTTATAATAATACAAAAAAATTCATTATACTTTAAATATTTGTAATAACTATGACAATAACTTACAATTTACACATGAAATTGAAAAAGACCAAAAACAAATACTGGTAAACTGCAGATAAATTAAGCTGCATGAATTGTGGAATAGCAGTTTATAGCAGAATTTTTTTTTTGAGATTTCAATAGATAAATAGTAGAGAATGAAGTTAAAATAAGGTTCGTTGTGGGACTCTGTGGAATTTATAGCTGTTTTCATTTTTGAAAAAGCAAAATACAAATTAACTGTTCAAATTTGTTTAAAAATTATTTATTAAATAAATAACTTTAAATTTTTTTATGGATTTGTAAAACATGTAAACATTGTACTGACCATCGCGATCTCTGTCCATTTTGAATGATGAAAATTGCTGAAAACTGAAAACTTTTACACCAGTTCAAAGTAACGGTTGATTTACTTCCTTTGTATCTCGCAATAGTTGCTCGCTCAACGGTCACCTTTCAAATGATGTACAGCGTCAAGCCTCGGACCTATTCTAACCCTGAAGTTAGACACTTTTGGAGTCAGTCTACCCAGCTGTATACTCAAAATTCCCTAAATGAAAACTTTATTTTTCGACTTTTGGCCAGCTTTTTGAGATTTCGCCCCATGGGAGTGACTGGCATCTCAGGCGGCTGGGCTCAGCAGTGAGGGAACAGAAGCGCTTGCGCCCGTCTTCTTGCTGAGAAATAACTCAATGCAATAAAAATGGTTTGTAAATAGATTATTTTTTTTTTAGACTTTCGGAACTTATATGTCTCATATGCCCTATAAACTAAGTTTGGCAGGTGGTAGAGAAAGGTTTCAGAATCCTACCGTTATTGGAGAAAATGATATAGCAGGAAAGTGAGGGAATTGCATTTCAAAAGCTTGGTCGGACGATTGTTTGAGTATGGCGATGCAGAACGGGCGATGCCCACATTGCGGAAACGACATACTGTAATCACAGTGGGTTTCAAGGAGGGAAGCTATATTTGTCTCTGGAAATTATTGAAGACTAGCGGAGTTCCCGGATTTGCCCGGTATAGTTGGCGTAGATTTAACCGTACCCTATTTTTATTCCCGCAAAACATTTGTACAAAGTTTCATAAAATACGCGCCAACTTTTTCGGAATTAAAGCAAACTTACATTCACCCGCCCGCTACCAAGAAACTGGTGGGCTGAAGTTTATTTGCACGTATACTATTTTCATTCGTCCGAAAAGATTCATGTATATCAAGCTTACTACATTACTGAACAACTCTAGATTATGTTAAAAACTCACATTTGATTCAATTGCGAAGTGAATGGATATACTTGTGGCTCGAAACTCCAGATCCTTTAACTCTGCACATAAAATATCAAAAGTGAATCCGGAATAATATTATCGTAAACAGAAGACTAATGCTGAAGGCCAGAGATATTGTCCAGAGATCGTGCTTAAAGAAAGTCTCTGTTGTTTTTACGGCTATCTTTTTCGTTTAAAAATTGATATCCCGAATTAAAGGAAAGAATACTTCGAGCTATGGCTTTTAAAAATTGAATATATCGAATTAAAAGAAAGAATACTCAAAGTTTTGTTTAGTGTGCAAAATAGTTATTACTATAAGTTATCTTATTGCTTTAATTAAAGGCTATGGTCAGAGACATTGTGTTGTGTGTTTAGTGCGGAGTATGCGGCATCTAGTGATTCCTCCTGTGGAATCTCTCACCATACGTTCAGAATTTCATTGAATGCTCCTACATTATTTAACGTTGAAACATAAGACATGCCAGACAAGTGAATTAAGATTCTAAGCTTAAAACGGTGAAAACTCCATCGAAATCCGCCCCGTAGTTTCCGAGTTTTTATATGACCAATATTTCCGGTTTTAGTTTTATAGATATAGATATGATAAAGGAGCTGGGTTGGGAGTCATTGGAGGGTGAAGAGAGTGCTGGGAGTGTATAAGGCGCATATTGGTGATAAGGCTTAGAGGGATATTAGTAGAAGCAAAAATAGAAGTGAATCACAAGACGTAAGGGAGTGGAAGAAGTTTCGTTTTACAGGGAGCGGATTTAAGGAGTGGAATAAAATATCTATAGAAATGCTGAATAATTAACCTGAAACACTGAATGAATTTGTGACTATAATTTGGTAGAGAAACAGACACCATGGCGTGTTCTCCATTGCATTTAAATTCAACCATGAGAATGACCAGAAGATGCTGTGGAGGTGTCTGATGCTATACATTACCCTAGTAGTCTGTTGCTCACCTTCCTTCAGTATGGGTTCCACTATGCATATCTTCACCACCAGTTCCAGGATGCTCCAGCACTAAACAACAAACAAACAGTTGGCAGTGAGTGCGAAAACTCAAAACTATGAATATCATACGCACAACACGTCATACTTATAGTTACAGGTATACAAAATAATAATAATTCCGTGTGGTCGTAATGACCTGATTACAGGGTTTCTAATGGCTGCACTTTCCGTCCCTGTCATAGCCGCCTTAACCTAACCCGGTAGTGCTACCAGGTACAGAGGACGTACAGTTTAACGTGGAATCCGAACCACGGAAGTGTTATGGTGTACTTCACATTACACAGCAAGCTGTGCCAGAGGTGAAGGTGAGGTTAAGGGATTACGAAAATCACTTCCGGCGCAAAGATTCGAACCGGGAACCTTTCGTTCCCCTGTCAGGCACCTTAACCACTGAGCCACCAGACAGCTACAGATATACTGTTGACATTAGCATGTCGGTGACGTGAACTCATAAGATTTTACCCATCCAAAAATAACCCGGCGCGCTTATAGAAGTTTTCACCTCAAAAACTAAAATTCTAACTTTGCCGAATCTTCCCAAAGGAGATGTACTAAGCTATTGTGTCAGAGGCAGGAAGGCCAATTCCTTTCCTCAGGGACCTACAGTTTAACGTGGCATCAGAACCACGGAACGTCCCTGCGTAGGTCATACAATCAAATACAACTCCTAAAAATACCTGCTCACCACGGGATTCGAACGCGCGACTATCAAATTTTGATCAAATCTGTGGCTTTGTATGAACAACGTTGACAGAAATTAAGGTGAGGGGAGAAAGGAGGAAAAGGTTTATGTTTTTGTAAATCAAACGTAAACAGTATTTTCTGTACGTTTTAAAGTATACGTATGCAAAGTTCCATCAAAATCGTAAAAAAACTGTGTGTTCCAAAAAGCGTTTAACGCGCATATGACACGGTGGATGTAGAAGCAAACAGTTTTGCCCCCCGCCACCTGCCAGTCCTCTGTTGCCGCTGGTTGCTGCTTCCTGCGCAGCCTCTTTCTTCTTCCATTTAGTTTTCGGAAGAGTTTCTTCGCGCAGAATCCCTCCGCGAGAACCAATGGAATTGAAGTTAGGGCATCCGGGCGCTTGAGCCCCTTTGCCGCAGCATCATCGTGAATCAGCTTCACGTCTGGATCTTCCACTCCCTGGAGGGCCAGGGCCATACTGCAGTCCATGTAGTTATCTGGAATGGTCCAGCCGTATTTCGTGCCGGCATTGATAACCCATAGAGTGAAGGAAGAGTCATCATGCTTCTGAACTGCACCTTGTCGATGTTAGGCGTAAATCGCTTCAGGTCGAAACGGCACACTTGTCCACCTCGCTCGCGATTTCCCTCAATGAAGATATCATCACCAGCTGCTGTGTCGACTGACGACAAGTCGGCATCTGTAACAGCCGCTGACATGGTGATGAGTGTCCCAGCAAGCCACCCCACACCGCCAGACCGGCGACTACGCGCGGGACCCATACGCGGGCCGCACCGCGTCGCCAAGAGCAGCCGACGACGGCTCCTGGGTCCAGTCGGCAGCCACCCGGCCGCCGAGAAGGTCGACCTGCCGACCACTGCCACTGCCGCACCGGATCCAGCGAACAGATCACGGTGGTGGTCACGCTGCTCACGCAGCTGATCACCGCCCTGATACCAAGTCGAGACAGAGAAAACATCAGACATCCCTAATCAACTGACGACTCAGACAAAAAGCCAGTACAAAAAAAACATTACAGACAGCAGTCATAGGGTTCTCCCTGGTACTGCTACAACTAAATGGCGTAAGCCATACCGCTGACGGGTCAACACGGATCCGTAGCGGGCCTCATATTGAGGCATGCTGCCACGTGATTATGTATAATTTAAGTTGCTTTCATGAACGCACCAGATGTACCCACTCATTATCCAAGCAACGGCCAACGGCTAGATGTTTTAGACGTCTTCATTAGTAAGGATACTCAGGGCTATGTCGCCACCGCAGCCTTAAAACGGCTATCCTCCGGTTACAGCGGAAATTGAGATCGGACCATGGCAGCCCCTGAAGCACTCTACTCTGGACTACAAAAATACAAATTGGAGGCTTTTCCAAGAGATCCTCCAAAACAAACTTACGAACCAACCAGAAATTACGAACATCGACAATGCCCTCGAACTCTTCGAGACAGCAGTCAACGAGGCCACTGCTGCTTCAACACCCGTCAGGTCACCTCGGTCAGCTCCCACTCCACAGCTTCCCCCTCAACTGATGGCTGAAATACGATACAAAAACAGGGTTGCAAAAGAATGGAAGCTGACGAGAAACCAAGCAACGAGAAAGCTGCTCAATCGACTGCAGAGGGAAATAAAAACTTCCCTGCTACAGCACCGAAATAGAGAGTGGGATGCAAGAGTATCCATGCTCAGCCCAGAGGACGAGTCGCTCTGGCTTCAAACAAGAAGGCTTACCAGACGAAGACAGCGCCTTCCTCCTCTCAATGGCAACCATGGGTTAGCTGTCACTCCTGAAGACAAGGCGAATGCCCTCGCCGATGTCTTTGAAACAAATTTTCGGCCGTCGCAAACAAACGCAGACCCCATACACCTCGCCGAAGTCAATCGTCGGCTGAGGGTTTACCTGGAAGCAGAAGATGAATTTCAAATGGACGATATTACCCCCGAAGAGGTTATCAGCAGCCTGCAAAATCTCCACCATCGCAAAGCTCCTGGACGTGACGAGATCTGTAACAGTTCTCTAAAGCGCCTGCCTCCGGAGGCCTCAGTCTACCTCGCAGAAAACTTCAACACCATTCTCCGCCGACAACAGTTCCTTAACCGATGGAAACATGCAGTGGTTGTGGGTATACACAAGAGTGGGAAGGAAGCACACCAACCACAAAACTACAGACCTATTAGCCTTCTACCAGCCATCAGCAAGGTATTCGAAAGGCTACTGCTAAAACGACTGTCCACTCATATTGAGGACACAAATGCTTTAGCAAATCACCAGCTAGGATTTCGTCGCGGCCACTCAACTACTCAGCAGCTGATGAGGGTAACAGAAGCTGTCACAAAAGCATTCAACCACAAACAATACTGTGCTATGGTGATGCTCGACATTTCACGAGCATTTGATTCCGTATGGCACTCGGGCCTCCTACTCAAGCTATATGAGCAGGGTATCCCGGGACCATATGTGAAATTAATAAGATCATATCTGACTGACCGCACATTCAGTGTTCGAGTCGACAGAGCCTTCTCAAGTGTAAGAAAAGTGAAAGCAGGAGTTCCCCAAGGCTCAGTTCTGGGTCCGACTTTATACTCATTATATACTGCTGATGTTCCCACATCCAATGGAGTTTTGGTCGCAACATACGCCGACGATACAGATTACCTCGCAGCTAGCCGCAACAAAATTTTAGCCACTCGCCGCCTTCAGGAAGTCCTCCAGGTAACGGAGGCCTGGGTCCGGAGATGGAGGATTGACACTAACCCAGCCAAGACTCAGGCAATAATGACCAGTAAAAGACTTGGGCCCCGTCGACCACGTCAACCGGACCCCGTTCTTCACCTTCACGGCAAAGACATACCCTGGTCAGCTACTGCCCGCTACCTGGGAGTGCTGCTAGACAGGAGACTAACCTGGCAAGCTCATATAAATGACATCCACAGGAAAGCAAACGCGAGGCTCCACAGCCTCTACTCGCTTCTTAACAAAGACAATAATTTAGCCCCAAGCACTGGCATTAAGATCTACACGACCCTAGTAAGACCGATTATAGAGTACGCCTGTCCAGTGTGGGCATACGCTGCTGACAGCCATATACTCAGACTAAAAACTATATAAAACAGGGCACTGAAAAGAGCCCTGCACCTTGCAGCCAGATTTCCTACCTACGCACTCCATGAAGCCACTGGAGTTCCATATCTCCATGACAGGTTCAAACAACTAGCTGAAGTTTTCTACAACAGTTCAAATAGAAGCAAAAACCCCGAAATCTACAACATCGGTCGCTATGACACAACCATTGACCGTCATAACAGACCTTTAAATCTAATCAACTAATATACACCACCGAGAAGCCACACCAACAGAGAAGTTTTGCATCACCCAAATACTTCTGGAGGCAATGTCTCCGGACAATATCCTCCACCCCCACCTGCCTACAAAGATATAGGCAGATACGGTGCTGTGCTGCTGCCATTATACGAAGTCATTACTTCATTCGAATGGAAAATAGTTCCAGATTTATCGTGGTCTATGAGGTGCGCATGACGTTCAGAACTAATATTACGGGTAATGACGCAAAATGCGCGTGCGATTGAAGCTTTGAGTTTCTAGCGGCAATGTTAACGCAGTTTGTGGAAAGGTTAAAATGCACCATGGCGAAAGGTGACAGCTTTTACAGCGTAAGGTAGAAGCAACTGCGTTGAGTGTTGCTACACTAATATCAGCGATCAGCGTGTGTCTGAGGGTTTGAACTGACATCACGCATAAAGTGCCGCAGCGATTCAGGTGGTGTTTTCAGATTTTTAGAATTAAAATCTGCGACAATAGCTTAAGACTTATCTGAACCGAGGAATGGAGCAAAATATTAAAATCATTTCGACATGGAATAAATATGGACACAGATCACTCTGTATTTCAGATGATCCACTCCTTTTAAGTAACACCGAAAAAAGATCACACAACTATCTTTGGCATTCTGTTTAATATTTTGACTTTAGTTATTAATTTTTTTAGAACGCAATAAATAAAGGGAACATCTGAATCGAATGTAATAAGCTATAACAAATATTCAGTTTACTGTAAACATTTTTGAGCTTGAAGAGATTTGACTTAAGATTACTAATCTCTGGAGTGCGTTTAATTTGTTTGAACTTATTAAATTCAATTAAATCCACTACATAATAAATCAATTCTTCAATAAGTGTAACAGAAGTGAGATATTTAATTTACGGTAGGTAACTTTATGCTTAATATCGATATACTGTAAGTATTTTAGTCCTTATAATGGCGATAATCGTGGCAGTACAATTTTATGATGAAATTGACAAGTCAAAAGTAAAGAATAATATTTTAGATATATCACTTAGTTCTCGAGACATCGGAAGTAAAAAATGAGTTATGGGTATAGTTCCTTGTGTATTTGACAACATTTCTCTTTTGGTCCAGGCCGTATTTCAACGTAACCACAACCACCAGGAAGAAAACAAAATATCTACTGCGCATGTCTAGAGCGTAGTTCCTTTCAGCTTTGGCGGGATGATTTTTGTGGTCCAGGCCGCATTTCCACCTATCCATTTCAATTTTGAGTTACGATATTTCGAGAACTAAGCGAGATATCAAACAAACAAAAAATTACTCTTCACTTTCAATTTGTCTCTTCGTGTTACATAAGAATACATCCTCGAATTTGCGGCGCCACGGTTATCGTAATAAAATCTTCCCTTTTAGCATTTAAAAATCTAATTTTTGTTAGTTAACTATTTTGGAAGTGATTTTTTTCGTTATAACAATATATTACAACGTTACTTGTAATGTCAATAAAAGATTTTATATAAGAATAAGCATTGTAGATCTTGCCATTTATTACCTTTTTGTTTGTTCTCACAGTTCCTCTTATACAAATAACTTTAGACCGTGTTTCAAAAAATATGTGAACAAAGGCCTATCAATTAGTTTTCCTCTCTGCAGGTATTATTCCAAAACCTCTCAATCCTCTGCTCGCCATCCCAACCAACAATCATTTCACTTCTTTTTTCAGAGATATCATATTTTCCAATACAGCAATTAAAGCAAATAATGTCTATTACGCCTGCTATTTTGTTAATTTTTCCCAATGTTACAGCCTTTATCTGAAAAAATATAATATAATATTATTTCTATCTAAAAGTGTAATTTTATCCCTTTTAAGGAATTGCTATGTTACGAACAGCTGTAATATTAACAAAAATTTATGGTTAGTGATATAATTCTATATTGGTTCGTGAGTTAGGATAATACAATATAATAATCATCTCTACGTGTTACATATGGAATATGGCTAGATATTTAATCGCTTCTCTGAACTGTGTTAAATTTAAATAAATCCACTACATAATAAATTAATTCTTCAATAAGTGTAACAGAAGTGAGATATTTAATTTACGGTAGGTATCTTTATGCTTAATATCGATATAAAAGAGTTGACGAATTAATTTTCTATTTGATCTGAAATTTGGTTAACTCGTTCCTTAGGAAGTAATATGTTACACAATGTGCGTATTGAAGCTTTGCACACATACTAACGAAACAAAATAGTTCGAAATGTGAGTTGTTGCACAGATGTTATTAAACAAGAAACAGGGGGCTTGATGTTATTACCTACGGCAATGTATTACGAAAACTTTCTAGCGACCATACATTCGTTGCCGCAAATGTTATCGTTGGTGGGAAATATGTGTTTATAAATGGCCGCTGACTGCATTGCCAACACTATCGCATACCGTATCCTCCTTGCCTTATGTCTAATGTACATTTCTTTTTGTTTAACATGCATTTTTTACCGAAAGTAAACTGTTAACCAAAATTCTGACCAAAGGTTTAACTGCTTCTCAGTACACCGTTATCGGGCCGTTACTGATAATTTTTTCAAGTAGCTTTAATTTCTTATATTTCATACGTTATATTGAGTTAAAATATAAGTGTAGCCAAAAAAAAATCTGACGTTGGTAATGAAACCGAATATAAGGTAAGAAGGGAATTTTTTAAATGAAATTTACATTTTTTTGGTTCTCCGCGTTAATATTTGGTACTAGCATATATATACAAGGTAAACCGTTTCTATTATTATTATTATTATTATTATTATTATTATTATTATTATTACTACGCGATTCACTAAATGTGTGTGGCGGAGGGTGCATTGCACCTATCGAAAAGGGTGATAGTTCGGAAGGGATATACGGGATATGGCAGGAGGCACCCATGGGCTATTGTGAGGAACCATGCCAACATTCGCCTGGAGTGATCCGGGAAAACTATGGAAAACCCAGATCAGGATGGTCGGAGTGCTTTATCGAAAGCTATTCCTGTCGGATTTTAAGTTTACTCGCCCGGTAATTCCTTTCTATTCCATTCCCTAATCGCTCGTGGTAAAAAATGAGTACAGAAATGAATCGGTTCTGGCCCTGATTTCTCTTATTTTCGCGGTCATTCCTAGATATGAATGTTGCTGGTAGCAATATTTGTTTGCTGGCAATCCGAAATACGTCAGTCCTGAATTATTCAATTACATTCTATCGAGAGCAACGCCTTCGGTGCGCCAGGTCTTCCCAACCTAACTCCTTCAACATCGCACTTACGCTTTCCCTCCAACTATATACCTGTCACGAATCAGGTGGCTCTTCTTTGGACCATCTCTAATGCCTCCATTAACCCCTTTTGATGGGGACCCCATACAGAACAACAATATTATAAGTGAGGACGTACTAGTGACTTGCATACAATCGATTTAACTTCCGGAGTGCATTGATTTAAATTACGACCTAGAAATCGGAGCATACGATTTGCTTTTCCCACTACATTCTCGATATGCTCATTCCACGACAAATTACTACTAATTGTTACCCCTAGGTATTTAGCGGAATCTACCGTAATAAGGACAGTACCATTAATTGTATATTCAGAGCTAAATCGTGTCACCTTTTTACTTAGACACATGACTTGGCACTTTTTAGCGTTTAACTCCAACTGCCAATCTTTACACCACGCAATTATTTTCATAATATCGTCTTGTAACAAAGCGCAGTCGTCCTGGGTTTTGATTTCGGGATAAATAATAGCATCATCGGCAAGTAATCTTTTCATCCCCCCTAGTATGTCGCATAAATCATTAATGAATATGAGAAACAACAGAGGCCCTATCACGCTTCCCTGAGGAACCCCGGACCTCACTTCAGTAAGTGATGAACGCTCACCGTCGAGAACTACACACTGTGTTCTGCCCTCCAGAAAGTCTGCAACCCAGTCGCAGATTTGTCTAGATATGCCGTAACCGCTAAGTTTCATAAGTAACCTAGTGTGTGGCACAGTGTTGAAGGGCTTTTTTAAAATCTAATGGAGCTAAATCAACCTAGTATTGATCATCTATAATTCGGCACAAGTCGTGAATCAGAAGTGCAAGTTGTGTTTCGCAGCATAGGCCTTTTCTGAATCCATGTTGATTTGGATTTCAAAGCTCACCTTCTACATCTACATCTACATATAAACTCTGCAATTCACAAAATTGTGGGTGGCAGAGGGTGCTCAGCACCAAAGCTAATCTCTCTGTTGTGCATTCCAATCCCTAATGGTACAAGAGGAAAAAAGAATTCATATAAGAATCATTGCGGCACCTTATTTCTCTAATTTTATCTTTCCTGTCATTCCGGCTCAAATAGGTTGGTGGAAGAAGTATTTCACTACACTCAAAAGTGAAAGTGGGAGTACGCATGTTTACCAATAAGTTTAAACGAAACGTGTGTCGTCTATCTACCAGAGACTCCCAGCCTAGTATACTAATCAGTTCTGTGACGCTTTCATAAGGACTGTAGCAAGCGGTCACGAATCGAGCGGCTCTTCTCTGTACTTTCTCTATACTTTCGATCAACCCCTTACGAAATGGATCCCAAATGGCACAACAATAGTCCAAATGTTGACGCACAAGAGATTTGTACGCTATCTCCTTTGATGTTCATTACAATTTTTCAATATTCGACCTATGAATCGCAGCCTAGAATTAGCTCTACCTACTAACGAATTAATGTGTATGTCCCATTTCATGTTCCTTTGTACTGTTACTCCCAAATATTTCATAGAATCGACCATATCAATAACTGTATTGTTTAACTCGTATTTCTGAACAATTGGATTCTTTTTGTTAGTTATGCTCATTGTCTTGCACATTTTACAGTTTAGAGTAAGTTGCCACTCAGCGCACCAAGCCAAAATAACATCCAGATCGCGCTGAATTTCTAAGCAATCGGCCAAATTTCTTACTTCCCTATAAATAACCGCATCATCAGCAAACAATCTAAAAAGGCTTTTCGCGTTGTCTCCGAGATCGTTTATAAAAATTAAGAAAAGAAGTGGTCCTATTACACTTCCTTGAGGTACACCCGATGTAACATCTAGATTAGAAGAACTTTCTCCTTCAACGACGACATACTGCGACCGACCAGTTAGAAAATCCTTTATCCATTCACAAAGCTGATCCGATATACCGTACGCTCGTAGCTTCGCTAAAAGGCGGTTTAGTGGCACAGAGTCAAAGGCTTTCTGAAAATCTAAACTTAAACCTTCATCCAAGAACCGCGATTCTGTTTAGATATGACTTGACGGAACAGTCCGATGAAGCCGCCATTTCGCCGGTTCACTTGTAGTAATCACACGTCACTCCACAGTCTCCCGGGCTGTACGAGCTGGTGTGATGAAGAAACATTCTCTCTGGCCGGCGGCAAGAACAGAACACATGCCTTTCCTCTGCTGCCCGATGTAATGGCAGTTTTTACTGTCATTCGGAGGCCGCAGAGAATCTAAAATAATACCTCCCGACACTAACACGAGTCGTAACGAAAACAAGTGGCATGTCCTCAATTCGACGTGTAATAGCACGTTACCAGACGGATGCTATTTCTATAATCAACCAACACTTCCCTGAGAAAACAAGTTACCATCTCACCCCCGTTCACTGGTGACAAAAAAGTTTCACAAGTTTTAGTCGTGCGTAGACCTGGTCGAGGAAGTTTTGATTGATATTAATATTAGCTAGATCCTAAGGCCGTGAAGAATGACGGGTTATACGGAGTGTTCTTCGAAGTGATTCAACTCAATACAATCATAAAACAACGATCAACACATATCGGTTGCAATACACTTGTAATTACTTATATGCGTATAAAATAATAACATCAGTAATATATCAATTTTATGAATAATTGTAACGCCAATGCAATTGAAATTGTTATTTTATTAATATTAATATATTTTTCTCGAGCTTCCAGCCGTGTTAATATGTCATATTTGCGGGACGTTTCGAAGGCGTCCATCTCTGCCTTCATTTTCAACCTGATGTCAATGTTTAACTGTTTGTTTATTCAGCCGCTGCTACGGAAACGGTGGAAGACAAAAACCAACACAAGGCGATTACGTCATCCGCTCTTCTGCTCGAGACCGACGCGAAACTGTTTCAGCATTTTAATCGCCGGGTTCCAGGCCGCACTGAGTTGATAACCAGTGTCCCTGTTGACTAATAAATCAGTTAATCTAATTTCCACAGCCTCTGTAATAACGCTGGCCCAAAAATCTTTGACCCGGGCTAAAATGGTTGTTTTTTTCAAATTCAAAAGTGTGACCCTCTTGCACACTATGTTCGGCCACCGCAGATTTTTCTTCTTGCCCAAGACGAACATTTCTGGCGTGCTCTACACATCGCTGAACAATGCATCGCTGTGTCTGTCCAATGTAGCCGCGGCCACATTCACATGGTATATAATATACACCAGGGGTTCGTAAACCTAGGTCATCTTTAACGCTGCCAACCAAGTTACTAATTTTAGTGGGTGGTCTATAAATTGTCTTGACTCCGTGTTGTGATAGCAGTCTACCTATTTTGAACACAACCATACACCACAAAAGGACACAGCCAATACTAATAATAATACACCAAACTAAGCACGAACACGTATTTAAAAGCGCGCCACCCACCGAGTAAAACAGAAGACAAACGGTAAACAAACCTGCTAATCAGCGATGTACAGTAACTAACGTAAGACATCAGATCTCAACGTATTACAGTGCTACGCAAATAATCGCTAAAATGCAACCAACATGTGTAATGTATACTGCAGTTACAAACATAACATAATGCTGTATAAAAGAATCAAAATGATAGAGGATTGTAAACAGTTGCAGGGTGATCTGGACAGGATATCTAATTGGGTTGGTAAACATGGAATGAAGATAAATGCAAAGAAGAGTCAGCTTATTAGATACACAAATAAAAAACAAAAGGTTATTTATGAATATAAGGTGGGGAAAGAATTGCTTGCTGAAGACTTGAAATGTAAATATCTTGGAATTACATTTGATAACAAGCTTAACTAGGCAGGACACATAGGACAGGTGGTAGGAAAAGGTTTCAAAGTTCTGCACTTGTTGGAGAGAGTGATGAGGGGATGCACGGGAGAAGTAAAGGAATTGGGTTACAAAACTTTGGTCAGACCATTGCTCGAATATGGTAGTGTAGTATGGGACCCTCATTTTACGTATCAAATACAGGAGTTGGAGAGGGTGCAAGAAAGGGCTGCTAGATTTGTTTCTGGAAATTATCGCAGAATGCAATCAGTGATGGATATGATAAAGGAGCTGGAATGGGATTCATTGCAAGACAGGAGGAGAATTAGGAGGGTCATGGGAGTGTAAAGGCATGGAAAGATATTGCAATAGGTATGAAAAGTAGTGCATGGAAGGGAAAAGATGACCATGACCACAAGGTGGCACTCGATTTCAGGCACAAGGGTGTAGGAAGATTTTCTTTTTTAGGTAAGGGTGTCAGGGATTGGAATGAGTTACCAAGAGAAATGATGAATAATTTACCGAAAACTTTGAAAGAATTTAAAGATAAAATTTGTAGAGGGCAAATGTAGGTTGGTGCTGGATAGGGGGAAGATGGGTGTGTAGGGAAATTGCCACCGGAGCCTGTGCTCCATTGCAATTAAATTAAATTAAATAACTGATGCTAAAAGGCTGTACAATTATAAGAATATGTGACCAAAGAAAAATGTAAGTAAGCTTAAATCTGTAACCCACAATTTTCATGTTTCAATTGTAAAATAGAACAAATGTAATTATATGTATAAATACCCACAGACAGGCCCGCTGAAGATGCTCTGCAAATGAAGCGAAACGCGTTCGGAAAATTAAACAACAATTTCAATTCCATTGGCGTTACAATTATTCATAAAATTGATCCTATCGCAATTGAGGAAATGGCACAGTAATATAATATCAGTGAAAGCAGAAAAATTAAAAGTAAATCTTCGCAACTTGTGTGATATGGCGCTCATGGCAGAAATTTAAACTATTTTTTTAAAAAACTTAAATTACCCATGCCTATGCTGTAACGTCAAATGGTAGGCTAGCTGTCGTTCTGCCGCAGGCTAAATTTCAGTCCGACGAAAACCTTGTAACGGACATACCTCCCGTTAAGGTTAAACCGTTAGAAAGTAAGATACAAAAATATTTATTTTGTAGTTAGAGAATATAAAGTGAATGTTAGAAGATGATAATAAGACGTTTATGATAGTTGGCAGAAAGGAGATATGTGCGAACTAGCCATAGAGAATAGATATAGAAATGAAGACTGGAGCAGTTTATTATGGAGGAATTGTTAGAACAATGTAGAGCATAAAAATGTATGGATGGAAGGAAAGTAATCGAGCAGATTCGGCGGATCCAATTTGTACGGCTGGCGGACAGAGAAAATAATAATGCAATTGAAAGTTGTGAAATCTCAAATATGTCGGATCTGGAATATGGGGCTAGCTACTAGAGGGCGCCACAGACGCAGCGAGCAGCGCCACAGTGACTGCAGTGACATCTACGAAGGGCTACTTAAAGGGCAACGCACAGCAGGAGTTCCATTCAACCCGCCCGATTCCTGATCATTCCCGGTTGGTCCCGACAAATATTTATACTGTGTAAAGTGTGTTGTAATACAATAACAATTCTAAATAGATTTTATAGTGTTATTGATTATTTGAAAAGGAGGTAATTTCAGGTAATAGTATAAGAGTTATTTTCAGGTGATGAAAAAGATAAATAGGAAAGGCTAACATCAAAATACATCCCGGTATAAAAAGGCGTTAAAACACGTATTTCTTCACTGGCAGAAGGTGTATAGGATCACTCTAAGGTAATGATAATGTTGCATAATTATTTGTAACTAGCTCGTATCCGCGACTTCGTACGCGTGAATTAAGAATTTTTTGCCAGAATTATATATAGAAAGTAGTTGGTAACGAAGGATTGGTCCCAAACAATATCGAGTCGGCATAATATGACAGGAAAGCTATCACTATATCACTCTACCGTCGAACCTGCCTCTTGAAGAGAAACAATTTCCAACATATTTCTGTCACCACTCGATAAGGTCTCAAAATTTCTTGACTACAACTGTTAATCATACTGGAAAAAATATCCTGTGCCCTTCATACAGATATCCTTATAAAATTCCATCACAACGATATAGACATTTAGTCGTCAAACCGTAACAAAAAGACAGAGACTTACTTCCGTATTTATAATAATATTACTGTGGTTCACACTCACACACTGACTGCGAACAACACCTGAGGGATCATTATAACGTAAAAAAGTGTACACCTACAACACTGCAAGACTACCTACGATTTGCCTCGCATTGCACCCCTAACTTTCTTATATCTACAGTTTATCATTCAATCTGAATAACCTACGGCCCAGGCCTGACTCTTACGATGAAAAAAAATTTTAAAAACCTTAGCCTCCACGGTGATTTGAACCGGAGACCACGACGTTCGTAAGCAAGCGCTTTAACCACTGAGCTGCCAGTCCACTACACGGAAACACGGTACGGAGACGTCCATATCCAACGTGTCTGTCTATCGCCGTATTTCGAACTTATGAGACAACATGTGTTATTTATACAGATAATTTTTCAACCAAATGTAGACAGTATTTTTCTCCTTGTTTCAAAAGATAAATGTGCGAAGTTTCATCGAGATCGGATGAAAACTGTGGATTTGTATGAAGAACAAACAAACAAACATACATACATACATTCATCTTTATATATAAAGATTGTCGTTAACTGACTAAAAAATAGGATTTGTATATTGTGTAATTACAGCAAGAAAGGTAAAAAGCTTATAAGCATATAAGCCAGTTGGTAGGCTATAACCTCCATTAATATTGGTTCCTGAAAATGATATCTTTTATCTTACATATTCACAGATACAGAATATAACTGAAACATGTACACGAGACAATTATAAATAAACAAAAGCAGCTAATTATAACTGACACGTTCATTTAAAGGCAATACTTTTGTTTCAGTGTTCACTTGTTCCCAGTTCCTTAGCTAAACAGAGCTGTTATTAAATAACTTTCATAACCTCGATTTAGCAACATGTCTAGCTGACATGATGACCGAAATACCTTTGTATCACACCAAAGTACGATATTATGAAATTCAGAGTCAACCCGAGTCCATTAAACGACGCGACGGTGGTGTAGTTGGCCTCACAAAACCAGACCTCAGGCCGACAAACTAGAAACCATAATGACAAACCAACTCACGATGTGTTGCAAAGTAGTTGAAACGCTCCACAGTGATACAGGGTTATGAGAATAAAATCCCACGGTATGTTTATCAATGTTTTCACTACAAATCTCAAGCGCGAAAGAATACCTGTTTATGCGTTCCTATGGAAAGTGGAAAGTGAAAAGCGCCGCGTCGGATAAAAACAGAACATACACGAGCTTAATAATTCAAGTATGGGCAATACTACCATACCAGAACCACTGAAATTTGATGAATTTAATGGTTGAATCTTATAATCCTTACGACACAAATCGAAAGTAAAGAATTATTTTTTTTGCTGTCGTCAGTCTTTAGACTGGTTTAATGCAATCCTCCATCCCTTCCTATCCTGTGCTAACCTCTTCATTTCTACATACCCCTTACAACCCACGTCCTCAATTATCTGCTTCATATATTCTAATCTCTGTCTACCTCTACAGTTCTTACCTTCAACTGTTCCCTCCACTAACAAATTAACCAATCCAGCATGTCTCAAAATATGACCTACCAGCCTGTCTCTTCTTCCTGTAAGCTTCTTCCATAAACTTCTTTTCTCACCCATCATTTCCAAAACTCGTTCATTTCTTACTTTGTCTGTCCACCTAATTTTCAGCATTCTTCTGTAGCACCACATTTCAAATGCTTCAAGTTTCTTTCTTTCCGGTATTCCTAAAGTCCATGTTTCGCTACCATAAAGTGCTGTGCTCCACACATTGAGTTTTAAAAAGTTCTTTCTAACTCCTAGATCAATATTTGAAACTAAAAGGTTTCTCTTTTTCATGAAGGCTCTTTTAACATCATTCCTGCTTCGGCCATCGGTTGTAATTTTGCTTCCCAAGTAACAGAACTCACTCACTTTATATTTAATCTGCTAGTACTGGTATCATTTCTGCTACATTTCATCACTTTTGTTTTACTTTGATTTATATTCAGTCCAAAATCTTCCTTTAGTATTTTGTTCATGCCATTCAGTAACTTCTCAATATCCTCAGCCCTCTCTGCTAACAATACAATGTCATCAGCAAATCGTAGCATACTTATTTTTTCTCCCTGAAAACTTATGCCACATGGAAATTTTTCTCTGACTTTCTTCATTGCTTCTTCTACATACAAGTTGAATATTAACGGGGATAGACTACAACCTTGTCTCACACCCTTTTTAACTGATGCATGTCTCCCGTGATTCTCTACTTTTATTACAGCCACTTGATTCTTAGAATTTTTATATATATATATTTCCCTTAGTTCTCGAGATATAAAATGAATGTTAAAAATCAGTTATAGGCATAGTTCCTTGTGCTTTTGGTGACTTTTTCTTTTATTCCAGACCATATTTACACCTAACCACCAAAGCTACGAAAAAAACAAAACACGTATTGTGCATCTTCATCATGTAATTCCTGTGACGGCGACGAATTTTTTTTCTGGTCCAGGCAGCACGTCAACCTAAC
>JARYHS010005557.1:5293695-5308695 GCA_031002005.1 Vandiemenella viatica | reverse complement strand
AGTGGGTCTACAGGTTTCATTAGAGAAAACAGAATTTATGACCTTCAATAAAGAAACACCAAAATACATGGAGACAAAATATGGAAAAATTAAACGAGTCTCATACTTCAAGTATCTCGGTGAAACAATCCAAGAGAATGGAACTGAAGCAAAAGCTAATGAAATTAGATGCCAGAAGATGGAAACAGCTTATCGCCTAACACAAGATGTATCTCCAAGCACACAAAACTGAGACATTACAATACAGTTATTAAACCTGAATGTCTTTATGGATCAGAAACACTTATTTTTAACAGAAAAAAGATATAGAAAACATTGAGAAAAAAGAACACAAAATTATAAGGAAAATTTTGGGCCCAAGACTCATAGGAGACCAGTACAGACTCAAAAGTAATCAGGAAATTTTACAATATGCAGACATTCACAGTGATATTAGAAAAAAACGACGACTAAAATTTTATGGACACATCAAAAGAATGAACCCTAACAGACTGACAAGACAAATAGTTGAATTCTATGAAAACCGAAGTAAATCAATATCGGATACAATGAAATGGGTTGGAGAAATCATGAAAGACCTCAAATTAGCAGGAATTGTTCCAGAAGATTTCGAAAACAGAGACACATTTAAATCAAAAATTCACAAGTGGCAAGTTGACCGGGAGGAAAGATTAAAGAAAAGATCAGGAACAACATGGTCAGATGAGAGAAAAGAAGCCCATAGCAAGCGTATGAAGGAAATATGGGCACAAAGGAAAGAGCAGGAACAAACGCTTCTGAGTACTTAGCGTAGTCCTAATGGCTCATCCGCAAATAATAATAATAATAATAATAATAATAATAAAACATTTGGATGTGTCATAACTCATAAGTGTTCAAGGAGAAAAAATTAGTTTGCTACAATTTGTTGATGACATTGTCTTGTTGGCAGAACAGGATGAGGATATTAGAAGTTGCTGAATGTCATCAGCAAAGTATTGAAGGAAGATTTTTGACTAAATATAAACCGAAGTTGGACAAAACTGATAAAACGTAGCAGAAATGATAACAATAATAGTAGACTAAATATAAAAATAGGATCGGATGGAGTAGTGAATTCTGCTACTAAGGAAGTAAAATTAGAACCGATGGCCAAAGCAGGAATGATGATAAAAGCAGAATAGCGCTAGAAAAATGAGCCTTCACGAAAATAGAAGTTATTTAGTGTGAAATATAGAGCTAGATCTCATACAAGTAAAGAACTGTCGAACAAAGGACTTTATTTTTTTAGGAATACGAGGAAGCATTTGAAAATTAACATTTGAAATATGGTGCTATAGAGTATAGTGGGATGCTGAGAATTAAATGGAGAGATGAAGTACGGAATTAATGTGTTTTAAAATGATGGGCCAGGAAAGAAGTTTGTGGAAGAAGCTTACAGAAAGAAGAGACAGGCTGGTAGGTCATATTTTGAAACATGCTGGATTGGTTAATTTGTTAGTGGAGTGAACAGAACTGTAGAGGAAGACAGAAATTAGAAAAAAAATGACAAGGCAGCCGTTAGTATATAATTTGTGTTTAAATTATCAATAGTCTATATACTTCGGGGATCCTACGATTTCCGAGTCACTGAAATTTGATAAATTTTGTAATCAATTCGTAGTATATATCTCGACGAGACAAACCGAAAGTAAAGAATACAATTTTTTGATATCTCACTTAGTTCCCAAGATATCGTATGTCAAAACTGAGGTGGTTAGGTTGAAAAGCTGCATGGCAAAATTTCGCCAACGCCATATTTGATGATGAATTCTTCTGTAACTCGCCCAGACAGGTCGAAAATAAATAATACACTTTTTTGATACCGCTCTTAGGTATCACATCTCTAAAACTGAGGATGTTAGGTTGACGTGCTGCCTGGACCAGAAAAAAATTCGTCGACGTCACTAGGAATTACATGATGAAGATGCACAATACGTGTTTTGTTTTGTTCGTAGCTGCTGTAGTGGTTAGGTTGAAATATGGGCTGGACTAAAAAGAAAAAGTCACCAAATGCACAAGGAACTATGCCTATAACTGATTTTTAACATTCATTCGATATCTAGAGAACTAAGGGAAATATATATATACATATGGGTGTTACAAAAAGGTACGGCCAAACTTTCAGGAAACATTCCTCACACACAAACAAAGAAAATATGTTATGTGGACATGTGTCCGGAAACGCTTACTTTCCATGTTAGAGCTCGTTTTATTACTTCTCTTCAAATCACATTAAACATGGAATGGAAACACACAGCAACAGAACGTACCAGCGTGACTTCAAACACTTTGTTACAGGAAATGTTCAAAATGTCCTCCGTTAGCGAGGATACATGCATCCACCCTCCGTCGCATGGAATCCCTGATGCGCTGATGCAGCCCTGGAGAATGGCGTATTGTATCACAGCCGTCCACAATACGAGCACGAAGAGTCTCTACATTTGGTACCGGGGTCAACACAAGCACCGACGTCAACATTACCTTCCTGCAATTGGGCCAACTGGCGGTGAATCGAGGAAGTACAGTACATACTAACGAAACTAAAATGAGCTCTAACATGGAAAGTAAGCGTTTCCGGACACATGTCCACATAACATATTTTCTTTGTTTGTGTTTGAGGAATGTTTCCTGAAAGTTTGGCCGTCCCTTTTTGTAACACCCTGTATATAAATTCTTTACTTTCGATTTGTGTCGTAAAGATTATAAGATTCAACCATTAAATTCATCAAATTTCAGTGGTTCTGGTATGGTAGTATTGCCCATACTTGAATTATTAAGCTCGTGTATGTTCTGTTTTTATCCAACGCGGCGCTTTTCACTTTCCACTTTCCATAGGAACGCATAAACAGGTATTATTTCGCGCTTGAGATTTGTAGTGAAAACATTGATAAACATACCGTGGGATTTTATTGTGATAACCCTGTATCACTGTGGAGCGTTTCAACTACTTTGCAACACATCGTGAGTTGATTTGTCATTATGGTTTCTAGTTTGTCGGCCTGAGGTCGGGTTCTGTGAGGCCAACTACATCACCGTCGCGTCGTTTAGTGGACTCGGCCTGACTCTGAATCTCATAATATCGTACTTTGGTGTAATACAAAGGTATTTCGGTCATAATGTCGGCTAGAAATGTTACTAAATCGAGGTTATGAAAGTTATTTAATAACAGCTCTGTTTAGCCAAGGAACTGCGAACAAGTGAACACTGAAACAAAAGTATTGGCTTTAAATGAACGTGTCAGTTATAATTAGCTGCTTTTGTTTATTTATAATTGTGCGGTGTAGATGTTTCAGTTATATTCTGTATCTGCGAATATGTAAGATAAAACATATCATTTTCAGGAACCAATATTAACCCTTTGTGCTTCACATTTAGAAAAAATTGACAAAATTTTTTTCCTCTTCAGTATGTACTCATTGGATCATAAATATGCCATTTGCATTGCAAAAGTACATTTAAGATTCTTAGTTTAAAAATAAACTAATGATTCCATACGGCATCATTGTCACTGAAAGACGCTTGAAGTTTTATTACTTTCAAAATAAAGAGTACACATAAATGTTCTAACTTCCTATTTAATTTTATTACAAAGTGTCTTAACAATTTATTTATTAGTTAAGGAACAAAATTGCATGTTATTTTGAATATTACGTTTATTTTCAACACGAAATAATTATACAAAATTGATCTTTATTTACAATGAAAATTTTTGAAACAATTATTTTGTTTGTTAAAACATAATGAAACATCGCATTTAGAGCATTTAACCCTTGAGTACGCTTTTATGCAAAGTTTGCATCTTGACTTTGAAGTTAAGTGCTCTGGCCAGTGTCCAATTTGATCATAGCGCACATCAGCAACTGGGCAAATTGCCTTAGGCTTTCTTTTGGGTGTAGGTGGTCTTGGAGATTCTGTGGATGGGCGTCCTCTCTTTCTTGGTGGAATAGCAATTCCCTTCTTCAGCAAGGCACTTGCAATCTCTGCCCGAAATTTCAGAAGAGACATATGTTTCTCATTTCTCTGGGCACAGTGTCTGCTGTAAAGCAGCCAGGAATTCACACAAGCCATGTCTATGAAATGGAAAATAATTCTCAAGTAATACCTTTTGCTCTTTATGTTAATTCTATATATTTGAACCAACATATCATGGAGGTACACTCCACCCATATGTGTATTATATTCTTGCACAATGTGGGGTCGTGGAACTTGGACATATGATCTGTTCTTTTGGATCCAACGTTGGACGTTTTCAACAGGTTCCTTGCGTTTATAGGTGGGAGTCAGGTAAACAGCTTTATTTTCAAAACAATTATGTTGGTTTTTTTCATCTACTCTATAATCACATGCTCCTCTGCCCTCCTTTTTAATTTCTGCGTCACTTTTTAGTGGATATCCACCTAATCTGTTTTTTCTAATGTTTCCCACAATATAGATCCATTCATTTCTGAGTTTTACTGCTAAGTTGAGGGAAGTAAACCAGTTATCCATAAATATTTTGAAATTGGCATATCTAGGCAAGTTCTCAATCAGCCGCATCACTACATTTCCACTCATTCCTAACTCAGCATCACTTGCAGTGTTTGTTCCTTTCCCAACATACACTTCAAAATCATAAATGTAACCACTTACACCAGCCCGAGCAAAACACTTTTATACCCCCCCATCTGTGTGGCTTTGATTTTATGTACTGGCGCATAGAGGTATGTGATTTTAGAGGAATCATAAGTTCATCGATTCTGTTGAATTCTTCGACTTCAGTTTTCAGAAAATTCATTCTTAGTCTTTCTAAAAATGGCCTCACCTTGAACAGCTAGTCGTGATGAGGGTCATCTCTGAGTACTAGCTTTGTATTATCGTTCACATGTAAATACCTTCTCAATTTGTATAATCGACGGAGTGACATCACACCAGCTATTTGATTGTACCTAGTCTCATCTGCACAATACAACCTGTAACTGGGAACACTCACAATTCCTGTTAGTAAATGAATGCCAATGAATTGTCTCATTTCATCAGCTCTAGTGTTTATACTTTGGCCTAATACTTGAGTTGAGTATAGATTAGTCTGTGTAACTAAATTGTCAATTATAATTTCATCAATAAAACTTTCAAAATAATTGAGGGGAGTATGTTCTTCATTTGGTGGATCTGAAAACTTTATTGCACACTGAACATCTATAGCCTCCAGATCTTTGCATACCCAAGTATAGCTTGTATGATTTATATTTCTTGGTCCCACATTTTCAAGGCGTACAGCTAGGGGAGTATCATCATCATCAGTAGGTGGATCATCTAAAATGTTATCATTGTACAGTTCAACTTCCATTTGTTGAGGCAATGCCTGCTGCACTGATGTATCAGGGTCACTTTCATCATCAGAAATGATCTCGTTGTCTGATATTTCAGATTCATCTCCTTGCAGAAGAAGAAGAATTTCATCATCCCGTAGGGTATCACGTTGTCCACGCATAACCTATAAAGAAAATATGAAGCAAGAATTAAAACTATAAAAGTTCTCATATAAAATCATTCTCATATAAAAACAAACTCAATTTCTTCATAGAGTTCAAATTCATGTTTGTATGCTGTGTAGAAGCTAATGCATCAAAGACTCCAATTGGCATCATAAGAATGAAACAATAATTACTGAAGAAATTGCATATATAACTATGTCGAAAACTTACCACATTTCTTTCCTTTCCTCTTGAGGAATGAGATAACGTTGGTTCCATAAATGAAGCTTTCAGTAACTAAAGCACAGAACAATAGAAAGTACAGGCTGTTTATTAGCAAAGCGACTCGTCACGCACGAAACACTTCGCCGATGTAAACACCGGACAAATGACAACTCAAAAAACAGACGCCAGAGCAATCTGTTGAGCAAACTTGGAACTACTCGTAGCGATGCCATGTGGCATCACGGATGCAGAAAGGGTTAATGGAGGTTATAGCCTACCAACTGGCTTATATGCTTATAAGCTTTTTACCTTTCTTGCTGTAATTACACAATATACAAATCCTACTTTTTGGTCAGTTAATGACAATTACAAATAATTATGCAACATTATCTTCACCTTAGAGTGATCCTATACACCTTCTGCCAGTGAAGAAATACGTGTTTTAACGCCTTTTTAGACCGAGATGTATTTTCATGTTAGCCTTTCCAATTTATCTTTTTCATCACCTGAAAATAACTCTTATACTATTACCTGAAATTACCTCCTTTTCAAATAATCAATAACACTATGAAATCTATTTAGAATTGTTATTGTATTACAACACACCTTACACAGTATAAATATTTGTCGGAACCAACCGGGAATGATCAGGAATCGGGCGGGTTGAATGGAACTCCTGCTGTGCGTTGCCCTTTAAGTAGCCCTTCGTAGATGTCACTGCAATCACTGTGGCGCTGCTCGCTGCGTCTGTGGCGCCCTCTAGTAGCTAGCCCCATATTCCGGATCCGACATATTTAAGATTTCACAACTTTCAATTGCATTATTATTTTCTCTGTCCGCCAGCCGTACAAATTAGATCCGCCGAATCTGCTCGATTACTTTCCTTCCATCCATACATTTTTATGCCTTACATTGTTCTATCAACTCCTCCATAATAAACTGCTCCAGTCTTCATTTCTATATCTATTCTCTATGCCTAGTCCATACATATCTCCTTTCTGCCAAGGAACCTTATCATAAACGTCTTATTACCATCTTTTAACATTCACTTTATATTCTCTAACTACAAAATAAATATTTTTGTATCTTACTTTCTAACGGTTTAACCTTAACGGGAGGTATGTCCGTTACAAGGTTTTCGTCGGACTGACATTTAGCCTGCAGCAGAACGACAGCTAGCCTACCATTTGACGTTACAGCGCAGGCATGAGTAATTTAAGTTAAAAAAAAATAGTTTAAATTTCTGCCATGAGCGCCATATCACACAAGTTGTGAAGATTTACTTTTAATTTTTCTGCTTTCACTGATATTATATTACTGATATGTGGATATTGTGTGCCATTTCCTCAATTGCGATAGGATCAATTTTATGAATAATTGTAACGCCAATGCAATTGAAATTGTTGTTTTATTTTCCGAACGCGTTTCGCTTCATTTGCAAAGCATCTTCAGTGGGCCTGTCTGTGGGTATTTATACATATAATTACATTTGTTCTATTTTACAATTTAAACATGAAAATTGTGGGTTACAGATTTAAGCTTACTTACATTTTTCTTTGGTTACACATGCTTATAATTGTACAGCCTTTTAGCATCAGTTATTTAATTTAATTTAATTGCAATGGAGCACACGCTCCGGTGGCAATTTCCCTACACACCCATCTTCCCCCTATCCTGCACCTACCTACATTTGCCCTCTACAAATTTTATCTTTAAATTCTTTCAAAGTTTTCGGTAAATTATTCATCATTTCTCTTGGTAACTCAATCCAATCCCTGACACCCTTACCTAAAAAAGAAAATCTTCCCACACCCTTGTGCCTGAAATCGAGTGCCAGCTTGTGGTCATGGTCATCTTTTCCCTTCCATGCACTACTTTTCATACCTATTGCAATATCTTTCCATGCCTCATCGCCAGTATATGGCCTGTACACTCCCATGACCCTCCTCATCCTCCTCCTGTCTTGCAATGAATCCCATTCCAGCTCCTTTATCATATCCGTCACTGATTGCATTCTGCGATAATTTCCAGAAACAAATCTAGCAGCCCTTTTTTGCACCCTCTCCAACTCCTGTATTTGATACGTAAAATGAGGGTCCCATACTACACTACCATATTCGAGCAATGGTCTGACCAAAGTTTTGTAACCCAATTCCTTGACTTCTCTCGTACATCCCCTCATCACTCTCTCCAACAAGTGCAGAACTTTGAAACCTTTTCCTACCACCTGTCCTATGTGTACTGCCCAGTTAAGCTTGTTATCAAATGTAATTCCAAGATATTTACATTTCAAGTCTTCAGCAAGCAATTCTTTCCCCACCTTATATTCATAATTAACCTTTTGTTTTTTATTTGTGTATCTAATAAGCTGACTCTTATTTGCATTTATCTTCATTCCATGTTTACCAATCCAATTAGATATCCTGTCCAGATCACCCTGCAACTGTTTACAATCCTCTATCGTTTTGATTCTTTTATACAGCATTATGTTATGTTTGTAACTGCAGTATATATTACACATGTTGGTTGCATTGTTGCGATTATTTGCGTAGCACTGTAATACGTTGAGACCTGATGTCTTACGTTAGTTACTGTACATCGCTGATTAGCAGGTTTGTTTGCCGTTTGTCTTCTGTTTTACTCGGTGGGTGGCGCGCTTTTAAATATGTGTTCGTGTTTAGTTTGGTGTATTATTATTATTATTGGCTGTGTCCTTTTGTGGTGTATGGTTGTGTTTATTCGAAACTCGTTCGGAAAATAAAACAACAATTTCAATTGCATTGGCGTTACAATTATTCATAAAATTGATATATTACTGATTTTATTATTTTATACGTATATAAGTAATTAAATCTGTATTACAACCGATATATGTTGATCGTTGTTCTATGATTGTATTGAGTTGAAACTAGTGTTGAAAATTGAAAAAAAGTGTTTTTTTCAGATTTGTGAAAAAAAACATGAAAAAACCTGGCACCCTGTTTTTTTTTTCTAAATTTTTTTTTTTTTTAAATTTTTTTTTTTTTAAATTTTTTTTTTTTTTTAGAAAACAATATATTTGATAAATTATAGTCTTATTTACGGAAGTTACATTTTACATGTGTGTTTTAAATCTTACTAAATCATATAATGTCTTACATAATGATTCATAAATGTATTTATATAGGTAAACATAATTTTTTATCCATCCTCTTGGTCAGTACCACATTCACTAGTAGGCCTATCAGCACTACCAACACTAGTTCGGTCGGAGTCGGAATTTTCTGTTTCTTCTTCTGTCTCCTCTAGATCCTTAACTTCAGAAGTAATTACATTTTATTTTACTGATTGTAATGAAAAAAAAAAGATTCTGAGATTGCAATTTTAAATTGTGAGCAAAGTACGCATTGTGCATAAAGACTGCGCTGATAGTTCCATATTACGGTCTTTTAAATTTGAATTTAAATCTACTATCATACAAAATAGGAGCTTTATTTCTTTTCAATCGTTGGTTTATGCCAACGGTTGCAAGGAAATGATTCATAATAACTGACAATTTAATGACTCAGTATCACTTTAACAAGTATACGAATATAAGGAATGCACAATAAGTAAAAAAAAGAGGCAAAAAACCGTTGATAAATTTTAAATTCCTAATTTTTTTGAAAAGATCCGTAGGTCTACAGATAAATTTGTAGGGGTGGCAGCACTAGTTCAAATAGTGAGTATCAATCCAAACAACGGGGATTCCTTCTCGTGTAACCAAGCCTATTCGGGAAATCCCCGTTCGTAAAAGTATACATCAGTCAGTGTTGCCAATATTTTTGTATTTTTGTATTTTTTTTCTACTGAACCAGAAAAAATATAGTAGATTTAAAAATTAAGATAAGTACTTAGTATAAAGTGTAAAACAGTCATATTAAACGATAAATTCCATAAAAATATCAAATTTAGTAGTTATGAAAAAAAACGTATCCCAGAAAAAAAACAGTTTTTTTTCATGTTTTTTTTTTCAAGTCAGAAAAAAACCGTTTTTTTTTACAACACTAGTTGAATCACTTCGCAGAATCCTCCGTACAACCCGTCATCTCCCACGGGCTTAGGATCTAGCTAATATTAATATCGATCAAAACTCCATCGACCAGGTCTAGGCACGACTAAAACTGGTGAAACTTTTTTGTCACCAGTGAACGGGGGTGACATGGTAACTTGTTTTCTCGGGGAAGTGTTGGTTGATTATAGAAATAGCATCCGTCTGGTAACGTCGAAATGAGGACATGCCACTTGTTTTCGTTACGACTCGTGTTAGTGTCGAAAGGTATTATTTTAGATTCTCTGCGGCCTCCGAATGACAGTAAAAACTGCCATTACGCCGGGCAGCAGTGGAAAGGCTTCTGTTCTGTTCTTGCCGCTGGCCAGAGAGAATGTTTCATCATTACACCAGCTCGTACAGTCCGGGAGACTATAGAGTGACGTATGATTACTACAAGTGAACTGGCGAAATGGCGGCTTCATCGGACTGTTCCATCAAGTTATATCTAAACAGAATCGCGGTTCTTGGATGAAGGTGAGCTTTTAAACCCAAATCAACACGGATTCAGAAAAGGCCGATGCTGCGAAACACAACTTGCACTTCTAATTCACGACTTGTGCCAAATTATAGATGATCAATCCCAGGTTGATTTAGTTCTATTAGATTTTAAAAAAGCCCTTCAACTCTGTGCCACACTTATGAAACTTCGTGGCTACGGCATATCTAGACAAATATGCGACTGGGTTGCAGACTTTCTGAAGGGCAGAACACAGTGTGTAGTTTCCGACGGTGAGCGTTCATCACTTACCGAAGTGAGGTCTGGAGTTCCCCAGGGAAGCGTGATAGGGCCTCTGTTGTTTCTCATATACATTAATGATTTATGCGACATAATAAGGGGGATAAAAAGATTGTTTGCCGATCATGCTATTATTTATCGTGAAATCAAAACCCAGGACGACTGCGCTTTGTTACAAGACGATATTATGAAAATAATTGCGTGGTGTAAAGATTGGCAGTTGGAGTTGAACGCTAAAAAGTGCCAGGTCATGCGTGTAAGTAAAAAGGTGACACCATTTAACTATGAATATAAAATTAATGGTACTGTCCTTATAACGGTAGATTCCGCTAAATACCTAGGGGTAACAATTCGTAATAATTTGTCGTGGAATAAGCATATCGAGAATGTAGTGGGAAAAGCAAATCGTATGCTCCGATTTCTAGGTCGTAATTTAAACCAATGCACTCCGGAAGTTAAATCGATTGTATACAAGTCACTAGTACGTCCTTTCTTAGACTATTGTTGTTCTGTATGAGGTCCCCATCAAAAGGGGTTAATGAAGGCATTAGAGATGGTCCAAAGAAGAGCCACCTGATTCGTGACAGGTATATATAGTTGGAGGGAAAGCGTAAGTGCGACGTTGAAGGAGTTAGGTTAGTACCACGGAAGGCGTTGCTCTCGACGGAAGCTAATTGAAAAATTCACGACTGACGTATTTCGGAATGACAGCAAACAAATATTGCTACCAGCAACATTCATATCTCGGAATGACCGCGGAAATAAGATAAGAGAAATCAGGGGCAGAACCGATTCAATTATGTACTCATTTTTCCCACGAGCGATTAGGGAATGGAATAGAAAGGATTTACCACGCGAGTAAACTTAAAATCCGACAGGAGTAGGTTTCGATAAAGCACTCCAGCCATCCTGATCTGGGTTTTCCATGGTTTTCCCAGATCACTCCACGCGAATGCGGGGATGGTTCCTCACAATAGTCCATGGGTGCCTCCTGCCATATCCCGTATATCGCTTCCAAATTATCACCCTTTTCGATAGGTGCAATGCACCCTCCGCCACACACATTTAGTGAATCGCGGAGTAATAATAATAATAGAAATGGTTTACCTTTTTTTATATATGCTGGTACCAAATATTAACGTGGAGAACCAAAAAAATGTAAATTTCATTTAAAAACATTCCCTTCTTACCTTAGATTCGGTTTTCATACCAACGTCAGATTATTTTTTTTTTGCTACACTTATGTTTTAACGCTATACTAGTGATCGCCCAGCGATCGAGATTCGACCGTAATTCATTAAGTTGTTTAGTTTCTTTCATGAAAGAGTAATAATCTAGTAATTCTCTGCATTACCTATAAAATTAAAACGATACACTCCACGCGTGACTGCATGCCAAATTTTAGCTTCTAATATAACCATAGCAAATGATGAAATGTATTTATCGATGGTTCATTTTAATTCAAAATATTCATTTTGACTTAAGGCCAGAAAACTGCTTTAGCTTTATGAAACATGCGCATTTAACTGTATCTATCAAATTAATTTCGTCATTTTGTGTGTCCGCTATTTAAATTTAGTCTGTTATCATTTTGAATTTCACGCAAATAAGTATTCCTTATTTCTTGTCTCTCTCTCTTTAGTGAAATTACTAAAATTAATAAATCAAAAGACACTTAACCAAAGTTTAACATTTTAAATAATCAAATGACCATATAGTATCTGACAGAATCGCTACATTCCTTTTCAAAGTATTCCTTTCATAACTTCAAACATTTATCTATACTTTATCCGAGTCTTTCGTTTTACCAAAGACCACAGTGTGTCTCAATGCGGGGAATTCACGTAAGAACGTTGGCTCCGATCCTATTTCACGCGCACACACACGTTCTCAAATAAATTTTTTATTTTAATAATCTATTTGTAACATGTATTAACTATGCTTATTATATTTTTTGGGTGGGGTGGGACATTCTCCACCAGTGAAAAATTGTTACTGACCTGTTGAAATTTGGATTAACTGTTTCCTTATAGCGTCCTCTTCACGTTTAGCACTCTCCTTTTCCGGAAAAGTCGCCATGAATTAAATTTAAAATGCCGAAATATGGGATGCTCCGCAACCGGGAAATGTTAGCAGCACTGTAAAAATGACACAAAAATTATCGGTAAATGGATAATATCAACCTAAATAGGTTCGTTTTGTCATAGTGATCATGGTTAGGTTGAAATTCGGCCTGGACCAAGAGTAAAAAGTTTACGGGTAATTCGTTCTGCGCAGCCCATGTCGCAAACCAGAGACAAACTGCGCATTTGTTTACAACTGAAGCAATCGATTATCTCTGACTGCTTATATCGATTCCAAGGTTCGTAAAATATATTATATATAATTTTAGCTTTTTGTATTTCTTAAAGTTCCTCCGTTCGCCCAATATTCTGGCCGCTAGCTGCGCTATCTACCAGCCCTCGAAATGTTGTTTCTTGCTTCTATATAAGTTCAGAGATAAATTTCGACTGTTTCGTTTCACCAAAGAAGACAAAGTAAGGCCGCTAGTTGCGCCATCTACCGGCCATCTGAGCGAACTACGTAGGCAAGCGAGCGTTTTATTTTATTTAATTTAATGTATTTGTAACGCATATTATATATAGATTTTAGCTTCCTTCACTTCTTCTCCATATAATCTTTAACTATGCCAAATCTCACACTTCTCCGTGCGCGCAATATTCTTAAAAATTTAACATAAGTTTTCGCTTAGCGTATTAATATATAGATAATATAAGAAATTAAAGCTTCTTGAAAAATTATCGGTAACGGCCCTATAACGGTGTCCTGAGAATCAGTTTAACCTTTGGTCAGAATTTTGGTTAACACTTTACTTTCGGTAAAAAATGCATATTAAACAAAAAGAAATGTACATTAGACATACGGCAAGGAGGATACGGTATGCGATAGTGTTGGCAATGCAGTCAGCGGCCATTTATAAATACACACTTCCCACCAACGATAACATTTGCGGCAAGGAATGTAAGGTCGATAGAAAGTTTTCGTAAAACATTGCCGTAGGTAATAACATCAAGCCCCTGTTTCTTGTTTAATAACAGCTGTGCAACAACTCACATTTCGAACTATTTTGCTTCGTTAGTATGTGTGTAGTAGCTTCAATATGCACATTGTGTAACATATTACTTCCTAAGGAACGAGTTAACCAAATTTCAGATCAAATAGAAAATTAATTCGTCAACTCTTTTATATCGATATTAAGCATAAAGTTACCTACCGTAAATTAAATATCTCACTTCTGTTACACTTATTGAAGAATTAATTTATTATGTAGTGGATTTATTTAAATTTAACACAGTTCAGAAAAGCGATTAAATATCTAGCCATATTCGATATATAAAACGTAGAGATGATTATTATATGGTATTATCCTAACTCACGAACCAATATAGAATTATATCACTAAACATAAATTTTTGTTAATATTACAGCTGTTTGTAACATAGCAAATCCTTAAAACAAATAAAATTACACTTTTAGACAGAAATAATATTATATTATATTTTTTCAGATAAAGGCTGTAATATTGGGAAAAATTAACAAAATAGCAGGCGTAATAGACATTATTTGCTTTAATTACTATATTTGAAAATATGATATCTGTGAAAAAAGAAGTGAAGTGATTGTTGGTTGAAATGGCGAGCAGAGGATTGAGAGGTTTTGGAATAATAGCTGCAGAGAGGAAAACTAATTGATAGGTCTTTGTTGAAATATATTTTGCACACGGTCAAAAGTTGTTATTTAAGAGGAACTGTGAGAAGAACAAACAAAAAGGGAATAAATGGCAAAAACCTACAATTTATTCTTATATAAAATCTTTTATTGACATTACAACAAGCAACGTTGTAAGATGTTGTTATAACGAAAAAAACCACTTCCAAAATAGTTAACTAACAAAAATCTAATTTTTAAATGCTGACACGGAAGATTTTACGATAACCGTGGCGCCGCAAATTCGAGGATGTATTCTTATGTAACACGAAGAGACAAATTGAAAGTGAAGAGTAATTTTTGTTTGTTTGATATCTCGCTTAGTTCTCGAAATATCGTAACTCAAAATTGAAATGGATAGGTGGAAATGCGGCCTGGACCAGAAAAATCATCCCGCCAAAGCTGAAAGGAACTACGCTCTAGACATGCGCAGTAGATATTTCGTTTTCTTCCTGGTGGTTGTGGTTACGTTGAAATACGGCCTGGACCGAAAGAGAAATGTTGTCAAATACACAAGGAACTACACCCATAACTCATTTTTTACTTCCGATGTCTCGAAAACTAAGTGATATATCGAAAATATTATTCTTTACTTTTGACTTGTCGATTTCATCATCAAATTGCACTGCCACGATTATCGCCATTATAAGGACTAAAATACTTTTACAGTATATCGATATTAAGCATAAAGTTACCTACCATAAATTAAATATCTCACTTCTGTT